>JAEIJG010000103.1:0-54545 GCA_037289395.1 Beauveria scarabaeidicola | reverse complement strand
CTTGTTATCTTCTCACACACATTTTCTTTTTTTTTTCTTTTTTTTTTCTTTTTTCCCCTTCGCTTCTGGGACGTCACATTCGCCCTGGAGGGAATGCTACCCTGCCAAAGTCTGATCCGATGCCTGTTCTTTTGACTCGAGCGGCCGCATTCGATGGGATCTGGGCCACGCCAGCGCGTTCGTTTGTCATTGTAAACCAAGGTGGTGTTGCAACTGAAAATCGACTTGAGAAATTTGCCTTTCTCTTTCTTCTCTTTTCTTTATGCTATGCCAGCTGGCTCGATTTATTCATCTACGTGTCGTCGCCCTGCCCATCCTCTGATCTTGTACTAGGTTTACTGGTGATCTGCGTTATCTTGTGGGGGGAGGGGAGGCGATCTTGGATGTTACTACTCCGTACTCTTACGGAGTACTGATATGCAATACCTGCCCCGCATCTCGGCCGTTGCCCTACATGGTAATGTTACGAGCGCCAGGCGGAGAATTTTACAAGCGAGTAAAGGGAGAGCAAACCTTATTCTTCTCGTCATGATGCTCAGTATCATACGCAGCAGATACCAGAGAAACTGAACAGGCCCCGCCTAAGACACATGTCGGCAGAGGTGTTTAATTTTTGCTCTTGGTTTTGCTCATGTTTTGCTCCTGCTGCTGGTGTGTGAGACGTGAAGGGAGGCAGTCCCAGCCCCAGTGTCCAGTCCAACGGTTCTCGTCTCCGAAAGTCTGATTGGCATGAGGCCTTTTTTTTCTTTTTCAAAAGAGGGCTACAGCACTAACTATGATACTATATTACCCAACGGGAAGTGTTTCGCCCACCCTCCAATATGGCCTCCTAGGAAGGTGGTGGTGGTGGACGTGTGGTGTTTGAGTGTGATACGTTGAATTTCTGCTCAGCATACAGCCGCGGATTTTGAACGATGCGGGAAGAAGAGTTGTTGGACAAGGGAAGTCCCGCTGCCTGCATCATCTCAGATTCGCTCCCGCCGATGCCAGATTTCAGTCTCTGATTTGATTCCAGATCGGAGATGGGGGGGGAGGGGGGCCAAGGCTGTCACTTGTTGGCCGAACAAACAGTATCTGTGTGCGTGTGTGTGTGACGAAGACGGCCGCCGCAGCGACAGCGCTTCTCTAGACGAAAGAGGCAAGCAAGTGGCAGAGGCACAGAGACAGTCTGATCTATCGGCGGCACGCACGGGCACCAAGGGACCGGGCGGGCAACACCCATGCGTCTCGGTGTTATTCTCTCTAGGCCAAAAGTCTGAGATATCGGTTCATGATTCGGAGCTCGGCAGCTTGGCCCGGTCCGTGCTCGCTCGTCCCGTCTATTCGCAAGACATGCACGGCCGCGGCGGCGTCAGACTGTCTTTGTTTTGGGGGCCGAGGGCGCAATATATCTCACCGCGCAGCAGCGGGTGCAACTACACTTTGGCAAGATACAATGCTTGGCTGTGAGAGTGAGCTGCCGTGTCACGTATGACGAATATGGCTTATTGTTTTGGGGGGAGGCGGGTTTCGTGACCCGACACTCTCTGCACGACACAAATGGATAAAAACAATGTGTGTCATGTGCGGAGAAATAGTTGAGCAGCTGCGCAACGTTGGGAGCATGTCGTGTAGCCCTCCGACTCGGCTCGTGACAATTATGAGCACAAGCGTGCAAGTTCTTTGTCAATGAAAAGCAAATTGCTCTATATTTGTTTGCGGAAAAGAGATATATTGCCGCAGCAATACTTGGTGCCCCGGTATTGCTCTACCGCTCTTATCGTGTCTTACTGATTCACCAGTCGGCACAAAGCCTCGTCTTTCTTGACCCATTTCATCGTCTCGTACGGATATTCCCTTTTTCGTTATCCACTTCTCCCCGTAGTGATGAATTTCGGCTTTTGACTTGGTCGTAAACCGCTTTTTTTTTTTCTGCCCGACTGAAGATGCTGTTCTTCGGCAATTCTACCCCTGCCGTGTTATTGTCATCGGAAAGTAGCCGGTGAGCGTCCGCCCACCTTGTTCCTGGGAAGATGGGGGTGACATGGCCTGATTGACATATGCACGGTTCACACAAAACATGTCCTTTTGCCCCGTCGGCAGTATTCGTGACGAACAAGAAAGAAACAAGAAAAAAATCGCAAAAGAGACAGAAGAGGTTCTGCCATATGAGGGGCAGCCGATGCAAGTTTCAGTTACCGACTCTTTTTGTTACCTTGCTGCGCTGGACAGCAACCCCAGTCTATTTACCTATCATTGTCCAAAAGGACCTGCCTGCATGCCTGCGTGCAAGAAGCGGGAGAGGCTTGCATGTTCAGCGCAACTTGCAAGGCCCATCCATTGCAGCGAGGCGCGTCATCGCAAGCCCAGCCGGTTATTATTATCCCACCACCCCCCTACTTAAACGTCCGGTGTTCGCCATCCCGCTCGGGGGGCGCCTTTGTCATGCAAGCCCTTTGCCAATTCTTGTCTTGGCCATCCGGAAGACCCTCCCCTCCCCTCCCCCCAGCGTAGCAATGCCGGCGAAATTTCAGCCCCAGCCCGGATATATTTTTGTGATAAAGGATGCAACTCTTTGGTCTTTCTTTGCCCAGTCATATCACGCAGCTGCCGGGTGAAAAAGAAAAGCTCTTCGCTGCACCGGTGAGGCTGAATCACCGGAGTAAGTGGCGTCCGTGGCAATATCACCGTCGCTTACCAGTAACAAGTCTTGGTAATATAGGGCATGTCCCCCTCCCTCTCCCTAGAGTGATCAGCTGAGCTACTGCGGCTGTTGATATGGGAGAGTAGCAGCGTATCATACCTGCATGACGCAAAGTATGCACGTCATTCGCACTCTTGATGTGCCGCTCAACCGCGGTCTATAGACTATACCCCAATGCAACGCAGTGACGAGATTGTCAAAAAGGCACAGGCAAAGGATCGACAAATGGGGAATGATGCACCAAGGATCCACTCAATCAGTCGGAAATGCCCAAGTTCGTTGCTGTGAAGAGTGCAGCCCCCAACATTGGCCGGATTATAGGGTATGGAACAGTAAAAAGTAGGCCTGTGCTTCACATGGTAGTAGGAAGGTGTAAGTGTTTGGTAGCAATGGTAGTTTAGTCCAAGTCTGTCGTACACTGAAGCCATCTTCATGACCGTCACCAAGTATTCGTCGAGTTAGAGCTTCGAAGAGCCGTCATCGCCATCGACCTCGCCAAATAGCCCCATGAACGCGTTGTGAATCTCGTCTGTGAGATCGCTCGCTTGGAGACTCCTCCCACGTTTCGAAAAGGCAATTCGAGAACATTCCTATATAGTCAGCAAGCCAAAACCATCTTCAAGTGTATTGAAGAGAACACGTACTCTTGTGATTGCGCTTCCTCCAAACGCTGCCAGCCCAATCATCTCCTCCTTGTCTAGACGAGGCGTCTCTGTATCCTTCCATAACTGGTCAAGGTATGCCTTCCTCCACGCAAGAAACGTTGCAACGCTTCCCGTGAGGGTGTCGCCCTGGCCGCCGCTTCTCTTCTTGCCACCCTGGATATCGTTTGTCAGCGAGACCTTGCCGTTCGATATGTGGTCCTGCGGTCCCTTTTGTATAATGGTGACACCCCCGAGAGCATTGGCCAGGGCCTCTACCCGCTGCGTTTCGCTCTTGCTGCCGCCATCATCGTCGATGCCTGCTGCTTTCCACAAGCGATTGAATTCCACGACATTGGGCGTCAGCACTGCCTGCGAGTAGCCTCTGATGAGACCCAAGTCTCTCTGCACAAGCTGAAGGGCATCCGCGTCGAGAACGATGGGCATCTCCTTGGCCTTTGCCGCTCGAATGACGTGTTCTACAGTATCCTGCATGAGCGGATCGCGGCCCAGACCTGGGCCGATGACGAGAACATGGAGACGAGCAAGCATGTCGATGATGGGCGACGCAATCTTGTCCGCACCCGTAGACTCCTTCGAGGCAGCCGATGCACCTGCCTCGGAGGAACTCTGCCGCATCAAGGGATGAACCATCAAGTTGGGAGAATATGTTTTGATCACAGCACCGGCAGCTGGTGTGCAAATGACGTGCGACTTGCATTTTTTCCCTCTCGGCGTCAGCTATTGGAAATAATTCGCCCCGCGTGCCGGCTCTTTTCAAGCCTACATGACAACAAGAAGAATACATACCATATCACATCCCAACCTTGCACTTGCCATGGCCGAAAAATACGGCGCACCAGTATAGTCCTGGCTGCCGCCAATCACGGCAACTCGACCGAGCTGTCCTAGAAAAAAAATGGCGCGTTGTAGGCGCCCGTTATCAGCCAAAGAGCCCGCCGCACAAAAACCCCGTTTGCTTCATGCCATTCCCATCAAAGCCCTCTCCTCACCTTTGTGAAACTTTTCTAGCATTGGCGGAATCATGCGCCTCACTTTTAAGAGTACGGCAGTGGTGGTGGTGGCTGACATGCT
The DNA here is from genome assembly GCA_037289395.1 of Beauveria scarabaeidicola. Lineage (NCBI taxonomy): Eukaryota > Fungi > Ascomycota > Sordariomycetes > Hypocreales > Cordycipitaceae > Beauveria > Beauveria scarabaeidicola. The sequence continues at coordinate 50,126 of JAEIJG010000103.1, read as the reverse complement.
CGAGCTTGAGGGTGTGGCTTCCGGCATCTTCTTCAAAAATGCGTCGGGTTCTGTGAGAACTGCAAGCTCTGGTGTTCCCGTCTTAATCTCGTTTGCTCGTATGATTAAACTGGTAGGGTTTCTTTTCTTTTTTTCTGGCAAAGGGCGGATTTTTTGGAGCGATTGTTGCAATCTTCGGGCTCTTACTCTGCCGTTTTGTTAGAGAAAAGTGACGTAACGTGCCTGTCATGGTGATGGGACATCGACGACTCATTAGGTATGGATCCGCAATGAAAGACAGCCCAATTGACAACGGCAGCAACGGTTCGGCGCGTTTGCCAAACCTTTTTACCGTCGCAAAGATGGATGGGGGCGGAAATTCGGGATTAATACTTTTCTGGCCGCTGGCGGCAGAGTGAGTTGCGCGCACGATGCGCGCATTTCCAAATAGGCAGAAACGCCCGGATTGTCACAACATTTGGTTCACAAGCGAGATAATTTTTAGTCAGGTAAATTTTAATTAGAACAAAAGGAATCGAGGGCGTTAATTGAGTTATCAACTCTATTTTACAAGTGGTGGCACGTCTGGCGAATTCCCTCTTTTCAACCATCATCGCTCCGTCAGGCGCAACCCCTCGGTTATTCCTCCGCTTGAGAGAAACAAAGACTACAAAGATTTCGGTATAGACAGCAACACCCCAACAGCCCTATCTCTAATCTGCACAAAAGCTTCTACGAATTATGGCTTAGTTAAGGAAGCTCTTGATGAAGGACTGGGTGACGTCCTTCAGCTTGGCCTCAAGCTCTTTGCTCAGGGCACCCTCCTTGTCAATGGAAGCGAGGAGCTCAGACTCGTTGGTCTTGAGGTGAGCAAGGAAGTCGGCCTCCCACTCCAAAACGCGGTTGACGGGGACGTTATCGAGATAACCGTTGACACCGGCGAAGATGAGAGGAACCATCTCGTTGACAGCCATGGGGGAGTACTGCTTCTGCTTCAGGAGCTCGGTTAGACGCTCACCACGGGCCAGGACCTGCTTGGTAGCGGCATCGAGATCGGAACCGAACTGGGCGAAAGCGGCGACCTCACGGTACTGGGCCAGGTAGAGCTTCAGGGAACCAGCGACCTGCTTCATGGCCTTGAGCTGGGCAGCGGAACCGACACGAGAGACGGAGAGACCGACGTTGATGGCAGGACGGATACCCTTGTAGAAAAGCTCAGACTCCAGGAAGATCTGGCCGTCGGTAATGGAAATGACGTTGGTGGGAATATAGGCAGACACATCACCACCCTGGGTCTCGATGATGGGCAGAGCAGTCATGGAACCGCCACCGTGCTTGTCGCTGAGCTTGGCAGCACGCTCGAGCAGACGAGAGTGCAGGTAGAAAACGTCACCGGGATAAGCCTCACGGCCAGGAGGACGACGGAGCAACAGAGACATCTGACGGTAAGCGACAGCCTGCTTCGACAGATCGTCGTAAATGACCAGAGAGTGCATCCCGTTGTCACGGAAGTACTCGCCGATTGAGGCACCTAGCGATCGTTAAAATGAATGCAAACAAGAAAAACAAGTTGGTACAAGAGGGCATGAACAGTAGAGGGCCAGCGGGACCGTGAAGTGAGACTTGGGTTGAAAAGACGAGGGGAGGATATCGCGACGAGGCAAGAAAGAAAGCGCCTCAATGGCTCCGAAAACCAGCAAAGTGTAATAAATCAGACGTAGATCGGAACTTACCAGTGAAGGGAGCAATGTACTGAAGGGGAGCGGCCTCGGAGGCGGTGGCAGCGACGACGACAGAGTACTTCATGGCGTCGTTCTCCTCCAGGGTCTTGACGAACTGGGCAACGGTAGAGCGCTTCTGGCCGACAGCGACGTAGACGCAGTAGAGCTTCTTCTTCTCATCATTGCCGTCGTTCCAGCGCTTCTGGTTGAGAATGGTATCGAGGCCAACAGCAGTCTTGCCAGTTTGACGATCACCGATAATCAGCTCACGCTGGCCACGGCCAACGGGAACCATGGCGTCGATCGACTTCATGCCGGTCTGGACAGGCTCGTTGACAGACTTGCGAGGCAGAATACCGGGGGCCTTGAGCTGAGCACGGCGCTTCTCCTTGGTGTTGATGGGGCCCTTGCCGTCAATGGGGTTGCCGAGAGCGTCGACGACACGACCAAGCATTTCCATGCCGACGGGGACATCGACCTAATTGGTAAATTAGCATTGGCAAGAATTCTCCTTGTCCTGTCAAAGAATGCTCACAATTTCACCAGTACGCTTGACAGTCTCGCCCTCCTTAACGAGACGGTCAGAACCGAACAAGACGACACCGACCTGACCGGCCTCGAGGTTCATGCACATGCCCTTGACGCCAGAAGCGAACCTTGAATTGTTTAATTAGTCTTTGTGCGAATTGGTTATAGGGATCCGAGTTGTAGCTTACTCGACGAGCTCTTCGGCCTGGACGTTGGCCATACCGTGCACACGGGCGATACCATCACTATAGGGAGCCAGTTAGCACACGATGCGTTTGGTTGTTGTCGTTTCGCGCAGTGGCGTTGCTGTGGAAGCTGGTTGGGGCTCTCGCAACTCCTGACGCGCGAGGCCGCCTTGCTCCACATACCCGACAGAGAGAACACGGCCGGTCTCAGCGAGGTTGGCCTCCTCCTGTACGCCACGGATACGCTGCTCGAGAATAGAAGAGACCTCGGTGGGAGAGGCCTTCGCTTCGGCGTAGGTACGGGTCTGGATGGCGGGTGCGGCATTTCGGATCTAGCAAGAAAAACAAGTTAGCCGAAGGTCCAGGAGCAATCCGAAGAAGCTCGAAAATGTGCAAGACAGCTTGAAAAGGCTTTTCGTATGGGTATTCTTATGGTATGTCGATCCAATTGGGTTCTCAAAGCATTTTTCTGATGGATGCGTGCTGTTTTGCGCCGGGTTCGATGGCTTGCTCGGTCGGGTCGGGGTTTGAGGAGGTACTCACAACGGAGACTCGGCTGGCAGCACTAACAGCGCCGACAGCGCGCGTCGACTGACGGAGGGCGTTGCGGAACATGCTGAGGGAGGTGATTGATGTCTGAGGTGAAAGAGAAGCAATTGCAGCAACGTGCAATTGGGGAGAGGGGAGATTGGGGGATGCAGTGCTGCCTTTGGGGGAGAGCGAATGGAGATTTTCGGGAGGACAGAACAGAGTCTGTGAGGGAGGCAGTGGAGGCGTGCTGACAAGCCATCCAATCAGGGGAAACTGCGCGGTTTTGCCCGAGAAAACCGCTGCCGCGACAACAATAATCCATTCCCGGTCTCATTTTACCGCTCCAAACCGCCCACCTGGCAATCCTGAGGCAACATTATTACTACCATGCTTGGCCATGATCGCGGCTGGCCGACTGCACAATTCATCTCTGGACCCAATTTGATAATGTCTATCATGGAGCTTTCATTTCATGTTTACCCTGATTTTTCCAGAATTTTTGAAAGTCGCTGACCTCAGTTGAGCGAAGAAAATAAGGCCACGGTTAAGGCACCCGCTTACACGATCCTAATGAGGCCTCTCAGCACAGATGGAGATAGATAACGTCAACCACACGCCACACGGCCGAGAAACACGACTCCTTGGCCTAGGAAGATGTATCATGCACGACTCTAGCTTCCGTACTCCAATTCAGTCAGCATGTCTCCCTTTCATTGCCTCAGACAGCTGTCTTGCAATCGCTGGCATTACATGCAAGGGTACAGAAACCACCAAAGCGAAGCCTTCTCAGACATGATACATCACCAGAATCTACCCAGGCCTATTTTGAATCGGTAACAACTTCAGCCGCGCCGAGCATGTCGCTCACCATGTAAGACCAGTCCCGCCTCTGACCTCGTACACATGCCATCGTCGGCAGAAACGTCATTCCTCTCACCAGATTTGCGCCGGCCCTTCGATCTTACGGTATCGGCCTGCTTTCGTGACACCGATAAATTCACCCACTTCTAGCTCGTACTCCCGCTTCACTCTATAGTTCCAATGGTCAACGCCAGGCGCTTGCCAAGCCCTCCGGCGGCAAGCTTGTATGGAAACCACGCTGTGTTGACATCAAAAACGGTAGAGATGCATTAGCCACGCAATTAGTTCTCGTGAGACGCTCAGACAGGCTTGCACCTCTAGTACAAGCCAGATTATCTCTTCCCGTGACAATTTGTCACTCTACCGCTCTTACGTGGCATCCCTATCTGTCACACCCCCAAGTAGCATGACTGGCACGGAAGAGCTGTCTTTGCCGGTGGCGGCGACTGGGCCAGCAGAAGCGGCACGGAACGGTAGATGGTCGAGCATGCTTTTGTTTTCACTCTCATACTAGCTTGTCTCTGAGTAGACTTGCAAAAACTAGTGCATCGCTACTGACAACACACTGGGCGTACATAGGTTCTGATCACAACGTTCGATCAATTGCTAACGCCAGGCACCTGTGGCACAACGCAATCAGCAGCATTTCGGTCAATGCAAACGAAGCCCCGCGCAAAATGGGCCCAAAGGCCAGTGAATTGCGTGTTTGGCAACAATTACAATTTTCGAGGATGTGCACACCGTACAGAGCCTTCGTCAGCACTTACGCTCCATGATGGTTCGGAAGCGAAGCGCCGCCTCATCCTTGCCTAGAGTAATTTCACGCGCCATAATAATTGAATGTTTAGTGACGCATTATTATGGCCATACAATTCATGGTAGCGATGACAAGCCGTGAGCCATAGTACTCAATGCGGCCTCACAACATAAAGCCACGGTGGAGCGTCTCAAAAAGGCTCCAAGGCGATACGAGATGTATGATACCAAAAGATGCCCTAGCTTTCAGACGGTTTGATCCTTTACCAACGGTATATCTACATTCTCGGTAAGCAAGGTTGAACTCGTCTTAGATGGCGAGTAGGAAGGATGTTGGGTTCGTAGATTAAAGAATCTCCTCCCCAGCACTCGGCACATCGTAATCCATGTCGCGTTACAACATGTGGCCATGGAGATATCGAGAATCTGGTGGGTGAAGCGCACGCGGTTACCAAGCGCGGGACTGTGCATTAACGTGCCGATTGATGACACCGCGACCAGAAAATGACTGAGAAATGAATAGACGCATTTTGTAAGGAAACTCGCCGTGCTCAACGAGGAGTATTAGATTGGTGATGTTATGGGACAGTCTGGTGAGGCTTCTTGAGATCGGAGTAGGCTCGTTCCTCAAAAGATTTTATGAGAAGAGGCAAAGGGCCACTTCTAGGATATCTTCGCTGACCTTTTACATGGTACGTAGGTTCTGGTGGGAGAACGACTACATGTCCCAAGCGATACGCTGGCGTTGTAACTCCATCTCTACCAGTAGACGGAGTAGAGGACAAATACAAGGACATGGCAATGCTCTGCGATTTTATGGCAGACGTTTCATTCGCTTCACTGGAGACAATTGCTCACGCTCGTTTCCAAGCTCAATCGTGGCATTGCAGTCGGTTACAACCACAACGATACAGCAGAGAAAAGAAGATAGGCCAAGGGAAATGTGTTCATCACATTCGCAAGCAGATATAAAGCCGGCAGGACGCCGGTCGGTCTCTAGGGCCGAGCTCGACTCAAATTGCTGGTCGAGCTGATGCATAGATAACATGAATACAAATATCGCCTGTTCCGTTCCGTTTTCATTGAAACCCTTAAAAAAACATTCGCCATGACAATCCGTTAAAAAATCCCTTCCCAGGTACTTTTTTTGCATTTATCGGACAATGCCGTCGAAGCGAGTCTTGAACCAGCGGACAGTCTCGTCGCGCTTGATGCGGTGAGAGGCACCGATGGTGGACTTCATGCGGCGGCGGCGGGTGACGCGCTCACCAGGGCGGGTCATGCAGCAGTAAAAGTCCATGCCATAGATACCAATGGAGGGGTCGTACTTGATGCCGAGATCGATGTGCTCGGAGATACCGAAGCCGAAGTTGCCAGTCTCGGAGAAGTTGCGCTTGCGGAGCTCGTACTCCTTGACCTTGAGGCCACGCTCGAGAATCTCCTCGGCCTTGGGGCCACGGACGGTGACGTGGACGGAGATCTTTTCGTTACGACGGATACCGAAGGTACGGACGGTGTAGCGGGCCTTGCCTGTAGTCGCGTGTTAGACTCATTGCGTTGCGCAGCGCGAGAAAACGGGAAGAGTCGTACTGTAGACAGGAGTCTGACCAGAAAGCTGCTCGAGCACCTTGGCGGCACGGGTCAGTCTGTCACCAGACTCGCCGACGCAAATGTTCAGAACGAGCTTCTGAATCTTGAGCTCCCTCATGGGGTTGCTAGCCTTCTCGGACGCCATTGCTGCGGTATTGGTTGTCGACGGTGGTTGATGTGTCTTGACGTGAGGTTGAAACTGGCGTAAGAAGATCAAAAGATTTTGTGAGAGCGAGGAAAATTCGAGGGTTTGTCTGCCCTCATCTGTGGCCGATTAAAATGTGGGTGCGCTATGCCTAAATTGGTTGGGCGGTGAATGGTACATGGCAGACGTACCTTTTCTTCTGGCCTCTCCAATCAGGCTCCGCAAATTCTGGGCCATACCTATAAACTTCTGAGCTTGGAGCATTGAAGTTTGCCGCGGTCGCGTAAGAGCTCCGCGAATATACCAATTTTTGAAACATTTGAGAGGCTGCATCTGCAAGCTCTCCCCAAATCATTCAAGATGTCGAACAAGCAAGGCAAGATGGTATGTTAAGATCGCGCTCCCCCCCACCGCTCATATACAATTTGCTAACTCCACGTCCACATAGGCCGGTTATGTACGTTACCTTTCCAACAGGCGCAATGCATCCCTGCAGCGCGGCCGTTACCTCGAGTGCGATGCAACAGGGTGAAGCTAACATCTTATCTTAGATTAACTGGCGCATGCGAGTGACGTTGAACGATGGTCGAGCGATGACGGGCCAGATGCTCGCTTTCGACAAGGTGATTGCGGGCATATTGAAAGCCATGCTTCCTTTGCTAACTTCTTTTATAGCACATGAACCTAGTTCTCGCAGATACAGAAGAGTTTCGACGCGTGAAGCGACGACAAGAAAGATCCGCGCCCGGCGCAGGCGGCAGCGTCGTCGAGTCCGAAGAGAAGCGCACGCTCGGTCTCACGATTGTTCGCGGCGCGTACATTGTATCGCTCTCCGTCGAGTCACCTCCTCCCGCAGACCCCAGCGCACGACTAGGAAAGAGCGCACCCGGCGGTATCGCCTCGGCTTTGAGCGCTGGCCCTGGTGTTGCGAAGCCTGCTGGCCGCGGCGCCCCCGCTCCCTCCCTCGCTGTAAGCACTCTCTGCCTGCAAGCCGCAAATCGAATCGTTGTACTGACTCTTTGTAGGGTCCTGCTCCCGGTCTTGGCGGCGGTGCTCCTCCGGGTCTACCTGCATTCCCCGGCGCTCCTCCTGGCTTTGCTGGTCGCGGCGGTAAGTGGTCCAAACGCCGACACGTTGGCTACCGCATGTCTAACAACTATTCAGGCCCCCCACAGTTCCCTGGCGGATTTCCTCCTCCTGCTGGTTTCCCAGGTGCTCCTCCTGGTGTCTTTCCTCCTCACGGCTTCCAGCCTCCTCCCGGCGGCGGCCCCCCTGGCTTCAACCCTGGTCCCCGACGATAGGATATATAATTGCATGAGTACGAGGCTTGGTCAATGGTCCGCGATTGGATTTACGATACCTTTACTACAAGAAGATATGGCTACGCTGAAGATCGGACATCTGGGTCAGGGAGTTTATGAAATTTAAATACGGTGTCTGGGTAAAAATGTACTTTGTTTCTTTTTCATATCATGATGCTATATTCGATGCTTTGCTGATGTACCGTCGTTGAATGGTATGAAGAAACAGTTTAAGCACGCACTTGCTGTTGTAATCTTGCGAAACCCATTTCCACGGAATAAAGGGTGCGTTTGTGGGTATCGCGAGTTTCAATTCTATATATTCAAAGCTACCTATACAGAGCAAGTTGCCCTGTTTTCGAGCGGTCAATGCCGGTACGCATGACGGCTTGCGGGCAAAATTAGATTCCAGTTGCATGGCTGAACACCTTAGCTGCGAGCTGGCTGAGCAACCTGGTACGGTCATCCTGCGGGAGTTCCTGAAACACCGCGTATACGCTTTTTCCTTTGGCATCCCGCACCGCGCCGAGCCTATTTCCAGCCACGGCACCCGCCACCAGCCCAGGCACGTTGGCCAAGATGAAGCCCAGCGCGCCGCCGCTCAGCCCACCGACGATGCTCCAAAACTTGCCCGTCGGGCGGTTCGTCCCGTCCTCGGCCATGCCCTGCTCGCGCATCATCTCCTCAAAGACGTCCCGGAACTGGGCATTCTCCGTGCGCTCGCGCTCGTCCCCACCGTTGCCCTTTGTAAAGAAGTTCCACGCCCACGAGAACGGGCTGGTGCCGCCGTCGCCGGCCGAGTAGCCGGGCGGCGCGTCGTCGTCGGCCTCGGCAAACGGGTCGCTCGACGGCGCACGGTTGAACATTTTACGCTGCGCATCGTAGTCTCGGCGGCGTGTCGGATCCGACAGCGTGTAGTAGGCGTCGTTGACGAGTTGGAACTTGCGCGTGCGCTCGGCCCGGTCTGGTGAGCCCTCGGGGACACGATCAGGGTGTGTTTTCAACGCAGCTCTGTTTGAACCGGTTAGTATATGGATTGGGGTGTTGAAGTGGTACATGTGGGAGGATACCTTTTGTATGCCTCTCTAATACGTTCCAGTGACGCATCATCTGGGACTTCTAGAATCGCATCTGCGGCGTCTGGTGTCAGTCTGCGGGGGTGTGGCATGCAGAACGGCTGGTACACTTACAATAGTTGGGAGGCGGGGTTGACATCTTGATAGTCACATACGAAGATTTCTTGTCTGCTTCGATGTGCGGTTTAGTGGTAAAGAGGACGCTCGCCGTTGGTATTCCAGAAGTTCTTCAGGTGTAGTAGGCTATTTGGTGGACGTCACTGTGGCGCAAATCGTGACGCCATGTGGCTAGTGCAAGTCATAGCGCGCTGCCTGCCTTGTTAGTGCTGCCTGGCAGGCCGCCCACCTGGCACATGTAGTTACAGTGGGGAGACAAAAGTTTGTAAGGGCACTAAATAGGCCTTGGAGGACGATGGGAAAAAATAGTGTGGATAATCTTCTTGAAACTGAATTTCACGTGTTTGTGCATTCCTTGTTTACCTTTGATTTTTTGGGTGAGTGAGTCCTCCTTCTGTTGCGCAAAAGCAAAAGGTGGCACCACCAATTACTACCTTGAATCCGTCTTTTTGCTGTGGCTTGAGTCTGGTTTTCGATTACTTTGCGATCCATTCAGCAGATAACCATTACCACCAAAGTCCGTAATGCGTTTATAAAAAGCACTGAAAGTACCACGAGTGTTTACCAGGAGTTTCACACCGACGATAAAGCAAAAAAACTAGGGACTTACATACAAAGGTTGCAAAATCACAAGACGGGACTGTTACCCTGTAAAGGGATCCGATGACTAAGCACGATCTGCACTGGACCACACATAAAATTCTTCGCGGGCGCGCAGAGCTACGCTTCTCTTCTTCTTTTTTCTTTTCGTGCGGCTGGCATAACCTGAAAATATTACCCGTGTTGCTCGAATCCCACTCAATGGATAAATCGAAGCGTCAGTTATGCCCCAGAGAAAATTTAATTGCAGCTGGCCACTTTACCAAACTGGTGTCTTGTGCTATTCCACAGACGTCGCGGTAGGGAGGCTGGACATACTTTTTTACTCTTCAACGTGTTTAATTGTTTTATCGTGGTGAACTAGAGCGGATGACTCGCTCCCATTATACCATCGGCACGGTACAGCGCGAATGAAATTTATAGTTGTTGTCTCAATTGGGATTGACTAAATGCAAAAGTTCCAACTACTCTCGATCTCGCAGACATCAATAGTCCCTTCGTATGCACGCATCATTGAATATTCCCACAACGCCATTGGCAGGCAGACTGTTTGCTCAGTTCGAGAGCCTGCTCCAGAATTTCATTCCTCATCTCCAATCTTCTGAAGGTTGCCCAATTCCCGCTTTGTGCCAGCTTCGCCAATCAGCTTCACCCTGTCTAGGCGAACAGCCTCTGCCTCGCCATCGCCCTGCTGCACGTATATAATGACCGTCGAGGTTTTCTGGAACTTGACAAAGCGCAAGGGGATGCTAGCAGTTCCATCCTCATTCCAGTCGCTAGGGCTGAGGTTTATGACCTGAGTCGGCTCAGAGTCGTCGGCTTCGGCAAAGTCCATGTTTTGCGGACGGTTGATGAAAAGGTGAATGACGTGAGGTCTCGAAACTTCGCCCTCGTCGTCGGCCGAGGGCAACGAAGTCAACTACCGTAACGTCAGCACAGGCCTCTAGCCGTAAATTTCATGGACCATTTCTTACCTGGATGGTATGTAACTTGACGGTAGACTGGAAGGGAATATAGAGGAGCAGTTGGTCATCCGCACCGCTCTGCACGCAATCCTTGGCTGAGCCAGCTGTGCTCTTGCTCTTGTCAAGACCACTGGGTTTCGCAGTATCAAACAGAGTGCGAACGGTCCCGGCCCCATCGTCGGCGTTCAGGACCTCGCAGTCTCTGATCTCAACCTGGTCCGTAATATCGCTATAGCCGCGGGGCAGCTCAGCTCCTCTCCAGCCGGACGCGGCGGCGCTGCTGGACCCCGATTCGAGGGCCTGGGCCTCCTGGGCAATCTTCTCGGCAAACTTTTTCAGTTCGAGGGGGTTGGTACCCTGAGCCTTGTCTCTGACCTTGCCGTCACGGAAAATCAGAAAGCTGGGGGCCTTGGTGACGCCGTGGCTCTTGGCGAGGTCGCCATTTTTATCGAAATCGATCTTGACAAAGGAAATCCGGCCGCCGCGCGAAAGGGAGTTGGAGAGGGATTCGTAAACAGCGGACAATTGCCCGCTGAGCTCAGACGACTCGGAAAATACTAAAAAAAAGAGTCAGACAGTCAGCAGCGTCGAGCATCAAGGGACGGCGCTGTTCATGTCCAGCAACGCGAAACCAAGAGCTTGTTTGGCGGGGTGCTGGGCGGCGGCGGCGGCGGCTTACTGTTGGCGACGACAATCGGAGTCGATCGGAAAACTGTTCCAAGCTGCTCCGAAGAGCTGATAGATATTGTCTTGCTCATTGTAATGAAATTGCAATATTGTTTAGGCAGAGCGCGCAGATCAAGGACGTTGGTGGCGGGGTGATGGCGATGCAAGTGGTGCCCGGCTGAAAGCACACAAGGTGGCAGCTAGCGAGCCGTTGGCGTGGTGGCCCCCGCTGAATTTGACTTAACCAAGGGATGAACAACGTTGGATTTTGATAGGATCAGCGTTGAATTACAACCCAATATCACAATAATTTCAACATTCAAAAGCCGAGAATTTTTCACGTTCCTCGTTGAGATGCAAAGTTCCTAGACTTTGCGTGGCATCGCACTCATATTCTGCTGTGTACTGCGGCTGAGCCATCACGGCGAACTAGATTGGACTGGTAACTTGGTAAGCACCATCCCAGCCTCTTCTTCCAACGGCCCGGCCCTCGCTCCCGCCCAGGGGCCAAACTTCAACCCTGAGGTTTCGTTCACAACCTCAATCTACTGGACGAGAAGCCAGTCACAAATGGGAAATGGACCCGTTCTACAGTAGTGACGAAGACCGTCGGACACGACCGCCGCGCCATCGGACGTATCGTGTCGAGCCGGTAGGCAGCTCATCGCCATCTCTTCGAGCAAAGATGCTAACTGGCGCTCTAAGAAACGAAGTAGCTACTACGAAGGAGAGCCCGTCAGGCGGCGTGCACAGCTGCCGTCTAGCTACAATGTCAATTACCATCCTCGGCGCCGCAGCTCACGTCCGCAGCTCCGTCCTGTCGCTGGCTACAGTCGCTATATGGCGACAAGGCATAAGCCCCTGGCGAGCGCAACCCCCATCATAGCGACGGTAGAGCCGCGACCTGCTGTTTTTGCGGAAGAAGTTCCTCAGTACGCCTCCAGGTTCAGGACCAGCCCCTCACCCCCTGGCATACAGGAGCCACGTCAAATATTCGTGGAGCGTTCAAGTAGAGAGAACAGAAAGCATCAAGCAGCGCAAAAGCGATACGCATTTGTATCTCCAGAGTCGGACGCAAGCGACGTCGAAGATCATGCTCGTGGCAGGTCCCCCAGTCCTCCTGTCCGCGTGAGAACAAGGACTCGCTCGTACAGTAGATCACCATCTGTGCGAGCCATCTACTCGTTACCGCGGGAAGCGATAGATTGGGAAAACTACGAAGACTTCACATTCGATTGCAAATCCGAGGCGCCCAAGAACCGCGACTCCTTGAGCTTTGAAACCTCGTCTGCTGACCCAGACACTTCACCAGCCGACTCAAATCGATTAATGGGTGACTCGAGAGTCAAACAGATTTATTATTCACACTACACAGGAGATGCAGAAACGGGAGGCAGCCACTCAGCCCAGCTCACCGAGATCCACAATGGCAGTGGCGAACTCTTCAAATGGCTGTATGTCTGCTAAACAGCTATCGGGCTCCATGACTGATGTGAACGCAGACATATACAACAAGAGGTCATGAATTTTGACGAGTTCTGGGTAAGAGTTGAGCCTCAGCTGTAATAATACTCGTCGATTGACATTCCACAGGCTGAAATCCCACGCCGAGTCCCTGTGTCAGACATGGGGAGACGGGCTACAAATCGACTTCGCGCCGATGTCACACGTCTGTGTGTCAAAACGCGATCCAATCCCAAAGGTGTTAACGTTGGCTACCTGGAGCCTCAATTTTTACAAACACCACTTGAGCCCCCAAAGAAGAAGTTCGACCTAGATCGAGACGAGCCTCTACCGGCTATGGTCAGATGGCTTTGCATGCCGTTCTTTATACTGAAGCAGTACTCTGGACTCTTAGCAGGCTCAAGTCTGGCTTCATTTCCTTCTCAGACATTGCTACAATCCCAGTACTCGAGGACGACACAGCAGAGGGATATGGAGCAAGCAGTCTGCGAGCTGGGCATTGCAAGCAAAGGAGAATGTTTTCATATTGAGCAGCTGTGGTGCTTGATGGTTGGCGACAGTAAGGCTGACGCAGTCTTCTAGGTTGTTTGATACTGACCATTATGCCCAGGTCTACTTGTTACTTGCGGCAGTATGTCACGATCGAAGCTCGAGGGCAATGTGATCAAGCTTACATCTGAACCGTCTCGTGAAATGTCGGCTGCTTCGGCCCCAGGACGAATACTCGTCAAGTACGGAAGCTCCCTGACCTGGAGCTTCAGCCCCGAGAAGTGTTCCACGTGGTTTGTAAGCGATGCAGTTCGTAACTTCTGAGTGTACACTAACAGATGTAGGATTTCATCGCTCATTTCACGGCATTTTGGCCTATGATGTTGGAATTTAAAAAGGAAGATACTGTGTTGCATGCCCGAGATTGGCCAAAGCTTCTCAAGTTTGTGAGTGCCAAGCGTCACAAGAATGTGGTGCTGATTCTGACGACAGAGTAAGTGTCAAAGTGCCAGTTGCTTACCAGGACTTGTCTAACACAATACAGTCGCGAAAGATCTGTAGCATCTCGTGCTCTTCCAACTCCAGAGGAGGAGGCCGCAAAAGTAAGCGCCAGTACCAGTGACACTCTGCTGCACACTTTGGCCCTCATTGTCCAGAGCAGCGAGGGAGAGGAGAGACCACGTGCGATAGATTCCGAGCTGAGACTGCAGCTGGAAGCAGCTGATAAGTTCTTGATGGAGCAGCCAGCATACGCCACTCAAGCCGCGTACAGCAGCTGCACGGACATTTCGCACGAGGCAATACTAGAAAAACTGAAATTGCAGGGTGCGCAAGTTGAGGACGAAAAGAATGATGTTCGGAAGCGTGAGTACGAAGATGGGATAGAGCTGTTCAACATTGCCGAGTATCTATTCCAACTCTTCCTCCCACTTGACTGCGATGGACCCACGACGGGCAAGTTTTGGGGTGCTGTTTTGGACTTGGCTTGCGATGCTAGAAGCACGCATGGCAAGACGACCGAAGATGCACCCCCGCGACGCGGACGTCGCGATTTGCAAGCACACAAGGAAACCATTTTGAGGTCACTACGCTTGATGTACCCCAAGATCAAAGCTTTTCAAGCCATCATGTCGCATGTACCTAGTGGATATCGCCTCAAACTAGAGGCGCCGCGGCAGTTTGTTACGGCATGGCTTCATATAGTCAGCGGTCTGGTCTTGTGTCGGGCCGGAGACGCCTCGTGGGAGTCACACTTTTCGATTGCCGAAAGAAGACTGTTGAGTGAGGGAATGGACAGGATGATTCAGGCGCTTCCAGGCTACAACTTGCTTGACAGCGTCGTTTTGCAACCTTTTGAGATTGCTTCTCTGGCAGTGCTCAAGCTGATGCAGGACCGCGCGTCACAGCCCGACGACATCAACGAGACGTACTCGCAGTATCTGGCATCTTTGGTAAGGCGGCGTCCCCCCGTCCTCGAAGCTCATTCTTATACGTGACAGGACAATGATATTACCACGAAGCCGTCTGATAGATCGTATCAGCATCGACTCGACCTTGTCAGGCGAGAGCTCTCGGCGGTGCGAAGGACGGTAACGCGTCAGCGATATATTATCGCAACTATGAAGCAAACTATGTACCGACACGCGATGACGAACTTGTTCCGAGGCGTGGACGATGATGCTTATATTCCTCGGGCCAGGTATGCACACCATCTCAGAGGCCCACGCCCCGAGTACTACATGGAAGGTCGAAAGGAAGAAGAGCACACTAGCTTTGATGCGACTTTGAAAGTGTCTCCTATAGACAAAAATGGCTTCCGGGGTCTGCTGTTGACAGAAAACTCGAGACAACTGGACCAGCGCGACTTTGAGTTTCGACGATACGTTGAATACGCCGATGACCTGGAACGGACCATTGCCTTTAAGATGAATTGGACCAAGGATCGACAGGAGAATGCCGTATACGCATTCACCATTGTCACCATCATTTTCTTGCCGTTGAGCGCGGTGGCCAGCATTTTTGGCATGAACACGTCGGATGTTCGGGACATGGACTACAGCCAATGGCTGTTTTGGGTGGTGGCGCTGCCGGTCGCCATCTTGGTGATTGTCGTCGGGCTCTGGTGGATGAATGAGCTCGGCAACGTGGTGCGGTGGCTCACCGGACGGCAGCCCGACGGGGGCGGCGCTGTCATGACGGGTTACGGAGGGGTCACGGCAGAGCCGGTAGAGGTTCGATACTACTCGGACGTGGAAGAGGATAAGCCCCAGCGCTACAGTAGGAGGCAGACTTTGACGGAGAACGCGTTCAGCTCGTACGATGATAGACGATGGGAAATGCGGCGACGAGCACGAAGGACATGATTGTGAGAGTCATAAAATTTATACAACAGGTTGGACTAAATAAAGACTAAATAGAACAAGCGACGAGCACAAAGAATATGATTGTGAGAATTATCGCATTTATACAACAAGTTGGACCAAATAAAGACGGAATAAAGCAAAACAGGTTCCATGACGCGTTTCCTGATAAACACATTGGAAGGAAGCTGATGAACTGGCTGATGATAGGTTGCTGCGGCTGGCTGTGGAGATGATTGGATTCTCATTCATCATTAAAGGTCGTCAGGCGTATTCCTCAGTAGCGGTAGACTGGGCGATCGGAGCGGCGGCGGTCGTAGTGCACTTGGTCGTAATAACTCTCGGGGTGCTCCTTGATGCGATGTTGATGACGGTGGCGATCCTCAATGTTAATGTGAATGCGGTCGACGTCATCAGATTCGCACGAGGTGCTCGGGGGGGACGGTGGCGACCTCCTCGGCGCATCAACATAGCGAAACTGCGGCGGCGGCGGCGGCGGTGGCGGCGACGGAGGCTTGGTCTCTATGGCGGACACGTGGACGTGGACGGGAGCGGGCTGGGCCGGGGCAGGCTCGCGAACGGGATAGGGCACATGCTCGCGGACGGGGTAGGGGACGGGGTAGGGGACGGGGACGAAGCGGTCGCGCTCGATGATGGTCTCCTTGTCGCGACGGGGGCGGTGGCGATGGCGCGGCCTGGGCGACGGGGGGTCGACGTCGACGGCGATGACGTCGATGGGCTCAGGTTCGGGTTCCGGCAGGTATGGCTGGGGCTCGGGAGGGGGAGGGGGAGGGGGCAAGACGACGACGGGCGCGGGCTCGGGCACGGGGACGGGCACGCGGGAAGGAGGAGGTGGTGAGGGCGGCGCGATGCGGGTGACGCGGGTGCGCTTGCGGAGCTCGTCGGGCCGCGGACGCTCAAGGTAGAGCTTCTTTTTGGAGTGACGGTGGTGACCTGAAGGAAAAGAGTTGGTAGGCATTTCTTGGGCGTGGTAGTGAGGAAGACTGGGGGCGAGAGAGGAGGTAATTACGAAGGAATAGAGCTTACCCATGGTGTACTGTGATTTTCTTTTCTTTTTTTTCTTTTTGGGTTGCAAGTGGTTGTGCAAAATGTATGTATCGTGTCGTCTGAACCCGTTGGTGATGATGTCACGAGTCCCCGTGCGGCTGAGGCTATGTAGTTGAGGGAGGGGCTGCGCGACCGCCGGCCCGCGATGCGATGAAGGACTAGAGACGGGGTTGGGAAGATGAAGAAGAAGAAGAAGGAAAAGGGGAAAAGGGAAAGGAAAAAAAAAAACTGGAAACCCGGGTAGTACGAGATAAGCTCACAGACTAAATAAAAGAAGAATGCATTTGGTTGCCGAAAAGCAAGGCAGGAGGAGGAGGGAGGGGAAGTCGATCACGACTCCACGAGCATTTCCCTAGAGGGGGCTGTAAAGTATACGAATACATTCAGCCAAGGTGTCCCTCATGACAAGTTGACCCCGGCTTTTCTTTTTTCACTCTTCTTTTTTCAGCTAGATATGCCCGTAACTGGCTGTTACGCCTAATGCATCAGGCGTCACAAATGCAGCCCTCTCATTGGCTGGGCCTAGGAAGGGACCTACTGTTTTATTATTATATAATAGCACTAAGTACAGTAGAGGCACACATATAGAGAATAATAGAAGTAAGAATAATAACGAATATAAGACCTTTTAACCCTTAATAATAATTATTATATATACTAATACTAATTAGTAGTTAAATACTATAAATAGTTAGGACTAAATAACTAAATAAATTAATTACTATCTTTTTATATTAACTAGAAGAAGAACCCTTTACTACTATATTTATAAGTTAAATATCTTACCTTATAAAAGTTTTTATTTTTATTATTTATTATAAGAAAACCCTCTTTTATTTAAAGATATTATAATAACTACCTTAAAAGATACTTTTATTATTTATTAAAAAACCTTAAGAAGAAGAAGAATTAATAAAGCCTAAATACTATAAGCTTATTAATTATTATATTATTATAAATATAGAGTTTTTTTTACCCTTTATTTTAATAAAAATAAAGTAAAAAGATAATAGTAGGATTATTAATACTAAGAGAATTCCCTAACTCTCTATTAATATAAATTATTTAAGAATTAATAGTAATTATATTACCTAAGATAGAAGAATTTAGTACTTCTATTATACTAAAGTAGAAATACTAAAGACTAGTAAAGGTAGACTTAATATCTTAAGTCTAAAAGGAGTTTAATAATACTATTACCTAAGTAAAGTAGTATTTTAATACTAGAAATATAAAAAATATTTTTACTAAAGATATATTTATTATCCTCTAAGAAGAGTTTAAAAAATAAAAACTTAAATACTTTAAAATAATAGACCTTATAATATAATTAACCCTCTATAGCTTCTTATAAGAATAAAATATATTTATATAAAAAAGAAAAGGTATTAAAATATTAGATTTTTTATATAAACTTTTTTAATATATTAAGATATTAAAGTAGTTATTAAATAAAGAAGTTCCTCTCCTTATTTATATAAATATACTCTTTATAACTAAAAAGAATATAAGAGGTAATATTATAACTTTTAAAGATAAATTTTATAAAAATAAATTAGACTTAATAGATTAAGAGTTTTTTAAGGAATTAAGGGAAGATATAAGAGTAGTTTCTAATTAACCCTCTAGTAAACCTACTACTACTACTATATTAGTAATAACTATCCTTATAATAAGAGATATTAATACTAATACTATTAACCTTAGAGGATTATAATAGAATATAAGTTAATAACTACCCTTATTCCCCTTTAGAAGGGTATCTCTTATACCTAGGGTAAATACCCTTAACTATTTACTATCTTCTTAAGTATTAATATTAATACTATAGGCTTATAATTTTTATATATTAGCCTAAACTTATAGAGGCTATAGTAGTAGCTAGGGTAGTAGACTAAATATAAGAAGATAACTATAAGAATACTAGGACTTAGGAGGTATAGAAATACTAAATATAAATTAAAATAACCTTATATAATTAAACTCTAATAGTTAGTATTATAGTAACCTAAGGAAAGATAATTATAGTAGAGGATATAATAATAGATATAGCTATAGTTATTATAATAATTATAAATACTATAAAGGTAATTTTATAAGACTAGTTAATATCCCTTATAAAGTAATAGACCTTATTAAAAGCTATATAGAATTAGAAAAATTTATAAGTACTAGTATAAATAGTAACTTCTTTTATATAAAATATAATATATTCCTTAATAAATATAAAAGACTTAAAGTACTTAAGGAGGTATATAAGTATATTTTCCTTTTAATACTAAAAGGTTAAAGCCTTAAATATTATATTAATAACCTTATTAACTAAAACCTCTTCTATTAAATACTTTAAAGCTAAATTAAAATATACTTTAAGCTATAAATAATAATTAATTAATATTATTAAGAATAATAATAATTTTCCTTAAGGAAGATAATATAAAAATATAAAGAGAAATTAATATAAGAGGCCCTTATAATTATAATAATAAGAATATAAAGCCTCTATTAAGGTATCTTTAATATAAGTGATAATAGCTACTAAAACCTCTATTAAACCCTATTAATAACTATATAAGGTATACCTATATATATATTAGCCTTATTAAAGCTATTACTAATATATAAG
Source organism: Beauveria scarabaeidicola (assembly GCA_037289395.1). Lineage (NCBI taxonomy): Eukaryota > Fungi > Ascomycota > Sordariomycetes > Hypocreales > Cordycipitaceae > Beauveria > Beauveria scarabaeidicola. Next base: position 31,098 of record JAEIJG010000103.1, on the reverse strand, counting down.
GAGGTCCTTAGTAACCTCTAGTAATTAATTATAATATTTAAATAAATAAAGCCTCTTACTAATAAGGTTTAGTATATTAATTAGGTATTTTAATAACTTAACGCTAATAATAATAATTAATAAAGTAATAAGAGACCTAAGCTATATTAGTAAGATAATAACTAAGGTAATAAGTATTATTACTAGTAAGGCTATAAGCCTAATTAAATAAATAGCGGCTAAAGAATTAATATAAGTATTAAGAAGTATTTTATATACTAAAAGGAAAGATATTAGTCTATTAAATATCTAAAGGATAAAAGGGAAGTAGTAAAAAGGAAGTAATTTAGCTAAGACTACCTAGTAAAGCCTATAAAGGGATATTACTAGGCTTTCCTAACTATATATAAAGACACTCTTAATATTAATAACTATAATAATAATATTTAAGATAATATTAGGGGTAGTAATAATAGTAATAATAAGTAAGATAATATTAATACTTTTTAGATTATTAGAGATACTATAGAAATAGAAGAATTTAATATAATAAAACCTAGTAACTAATAAGAAGGCTTATATTTATTATTCTTTATAATAAATTACTTTATAATATCTTCTACCCCCCCTTCCCCTAAGGAAATAATTAATATCTTAATAAATAAAGTTATTTATTATTTCTTTACTAAAGAAGATTATATAATAAGATAAGGTAAGGGAAATATAGTTTTCTTATATAATAAGAGGTATACTAAGTATAATTTTAAAGGTATTATATTAAATAGTAGTATAGTAAGAATATCTAATACTAGTCTTCTTTAGGTTAAGACACTAATAAAGGTAATATCTTTAATATAAATTAAAGATATATTAGAAACTATAATTAGTTTTAGAGGCCTTCGCCTTATAAAATCTTAAGGTATTATTTAATTAGAAATAGTATTAGGTAAAATTATCTTTTAGGTCCTCCTAATACTAATACTATTCCTAATATCCCTTAAGGATATAAATAAACTATAGGTTTAATTTAATAATCTTACTAATATATTAATTTAGGGGTTAATTAAGATCCTAGTGATTTAAAGATAAAGATATTTATTCTAGATACTAGATACTAGTATATTAATTACCTTCTTCCTTATTAAGAAGGAACTTTAATAAATCTATTAATAATTTAAATACTTATTAATAAATAAGTTATTTAATATCCTTAAGTAAGTAAGAGAAGACTTTAATTACTAAACCCTTAAGAAAATAAATAAGATATATAATAGTTACTAATTAAATATAAAGGTACTTAGATAATTTAAATTTAGTATTAAAGATAACTATAAATTTAACTATAAGATAATTATAAATATTTATTATATTAATAATAAGCTTATCTTTTATATTATTAATTTAGTTATAGCTTTCTAAACTACCTAATTCTTATAACTATAAGGCTAAAAAGTAAAAGATATCTAAAATATTATTCTTAAATACTAGATTAATATATACCTTAGGCTACCTAAATAGATTATTTATAATACTAGTATAAATTTCTCTTTATTAGAATTTAAGTAATATATATAAGGCTTATATATTTAAGTCTAGCTTATCCTTATAGAAGCCTATAATAATATAAGAAAAAGGGAAAGATATTATAATATACTCTAATAAGTATATATAGTTATTAATAATAATTTAGGTAATATAATAATTAATAGCTAGAAACTTTAGCTAGTAATTAAGGTAGTTAATAATATTATAGGCCTAAATAAGCTAGTATTAACTCTATTAGTCTTTAATATATACCCCTAAATTATAAATAACTTACCCCTTTACCCTAATATAATAAAATATATAATTATAATCTAAAAGATAATAGCTAAGGTTAAAGCCCTTAAGGTATAATAATAGATCTAAGATATATTTAGAATAAAGAATAGCCTAAATATATACCTAGTCTATTAATTACCCCTATAATCTAATATCCTTATATAGTATAAAAAAGGGGGTTAAAATAGCTTATATAGAATAACTAGTATAAAGGGTAAGAGGTATATTATTAAGCTTCCTAAGGGCTTAATATTATTTAGATTAATAGTAGTTTACTTATTTTAGAGTAATAAAGATAATAAGATAGTACTTACTAAAGCCCTAAAGACTACTAACTTAGAGACTATAGATATAAGTGGTAATTAGGTGCTAGATACTAGGGAGGATTTTAAGCTAATATAGATATTAGACCTCTAGGAGTAAAAAAAGGAATTAATATAGACCTCTATAAGACTAATAAAGGGAAGGCTATTACTATACTTTATAGCCTTTATAATATTAAAAGAATAAACTAACTATAACCTAGTAATTAACCTATAAGGGAAAAGTATTATTATAACTCCTAATAATCCTTTTAAAGCCTTAGCTAAGGTAAAGATTAATAGCTTACTAACTAGAGGTATATTTAACTTTAAAATTTATAACCTAGTAATTTATAGTAGTTACTATATCTTTAAAGCTAGATTTATTAATAAGATTAAAGGCTAAAGAACTAGTAAGGAATATAAGAAATCCTAACTTATAATTTAAGGTTATAATAATAAAGGTAAAAGTAATATCTTAATAAAAGCTCTTATAATTTAATAAGTAAGCTAGAGAATTATTATTATAATTACCTTATTAATAATAAAGAAAGGCTTTATATTATAGTTAAGAGATATTAAATAGGCTTATACTTAATCTAAAATACTACTAATAAGAGTTATTTTAGTAAAATTACTAATAATATTATAAAACACCTATCTAAAGGGTATAATTATAAGGGTTATAAAGCTCTTATATAAAGTCCTTAAAGCTAGTATATATTAGTATATAATATACTTAAGGTATTACTATAAAAAATTAGGAATAGTAACTTTTACTTTTAACTTATACTTACTTATTATAAATTTTAAAGAGGTAAGTATTATTAGACTATAGACTAATAATACTCTTACCTTAAGTAATAAAGTATTTATAGCTAAAGAAGAGACTAAATTATAGAAGGTAGTATTTATAGTAAAGTTATATAAAAAACTAATCTTAAAGTTAGAAATAATCTTTAATAGCTACTAAATCTACCTAGAGGAAGATAATATTATAATTATATAAAAGAGCTAGGCTAATAAACTATAAATTCTTATATTAAAAGAGGATTATATATAATAAAAAGCCTATAGAGTATATATTATTAGTATTTACTAACCTAAAGTAGCCTTTAACTTATTAATAGCTACTTAATATTAAGATCCCTTACTAGATAACTTTAAGAAACTATTATAATATATTAAATAGTAGATATTAAATCCTAGAAGGGGCCTTTAATATATTCTTTTAAATATAACTATAGTAAAATTATATATTTTTATAGATAAATCCTTTATTAATAATAAAGACTTAAGCTCCTAGCTAGGATATATTATTATTATAGGAAATAAAAAGGAAATTAATAATAAAAAGATTAAAATTATTAGTAATATTATTACCTAGTCTTTAATAAAGTTAAAGAGAGTTATAAGGTTAGCCTTAGCCTTAGAATTATATAGTATAATATAAAGAGTAGATTTAAGGTATATAATTAACTCTATATTAAATATAATAATTAAATAATATAAGTTCCTAAATATTCTAATAATTATATATATAGACTCTTTTTCCTTTTATAAATACTTAGTTAAGCTAAAAATAACTAAGGAAAAATAATTAATAATTAATATTATAGCTTTATAATAATCTTATAAAAGATATAAACTCTATAAAGTCTAATAGATAAATAATAATAATAACCTAGCTAATATAATAATAAAAGGCTTATTAAATTAAACCCTAAGTAACTTTATTAACTAAAATAAGCTAAATATTTAAGTAAAAGAATAGGTTAATTATAAAAATAAGAATAAAAATTAAAATATAAGTAAGAGAATTAACTACTTTAGGTATTCTTAGAACTTACTAAGAATTAAGGATTTTAGTTACTAAAGGTTAATATTAACTCTTAGAACTTACTAAGAACTAGAAAGTATTTTTAGGCCTAATTAGAGCTAAGTTATATTTAGAATTAACTAGGAATTAGTTAAGATTAGTATTTATATTAACTATTAAAATATAAAGATAGTTATAGCCTAGAATATATAACTATAACTATTAAAGAGTATTATAAGACTAATTATATAATAAATAAATAGCTAAAAGAACTTTAAGGATATAAGATATTTATTTTACTAGGCTTTAGCGTTTTATTTAAGTTTTAAGTCTATTATAAAGCTATAAAATAAGAGACTACTAGTATTATGCCTAATATATTAGGTGTTATAAATATAGCCCTCTTATTAGCTAGGCCTAGGAAGGGACCTACTGTTTTATTATTATATAATAGCACCGAGTACGGTGGAGGCACACACACAGAGAATAACACAAGCAAGAACAACAACGAATACAAGACCTTTTAACCCTCAACGATAATTATCGTATATACCAACACCTTCCTTTAGCACACTCAGTCCATCAGGAGAGCACTTATAAACCCTCTCCTCTCCTCAAAGGCTTCCGGAAGCGGGGGGAAATTCCCGGGGTGAACAGTGAAGGCGTCGTGTCGTATGGAATTTGGTGGACTAGCGTTGTACTCCCAACCTCGGCGACATGAAATGTGGTTTTTTGGGCAGAGAATGAAGAGGTTTTTTTCCCGCAAAACCTGAGGGCAGCACGAACCTTGAGCAAGTCGATAGTAACAGTAATGTTCCCATATGCTGGCATAAGTTGAAACTCGGACTCGTCTCTTGGGCCGGTATGTGGCCGGTAATCCTCGTCGTTGCGCAAAATCACTTCGCAGTCTGTATGTCAAAGAGTGTCTTGCGAGACCTTGGTCTGCTCCCGAGCTTCAGGCTGCCCTATTACTGGTTTGCGGCGGACCCCATGACATAGCCTGGGCCGGGCCGCATTGCCGCTTCAACTCATCTATACCCCGGCAACCTTGGCCTGGCTTCACCTCTTACCGACCCTCTCCAACTCACATGTATTGAACTCTTGCCCCTCCTCGCGGTGAGCATGGTCGGACCGTCTAATCATCAGACCGTCTCCCTACCCTCCTACGAAAAGGAAACTAGCGCCAACATGATTATCGCTCGGATTCAGTGGCAGCAGGGCGATGACCTTCCTGCCGGGCTCCCCTCTCAAAAACGCCGGCACCCATATTGGTATGTTTCTCGTGTGGGCCGTCATCAGCAAGCTCGTGCCCGAACCCAAACCCCAAAGACAAATTCTTCGACGGGCTCCTCAACTGCGTGAGCAAGCGCATCCTAACTGGCTACGACTACCTGCGTCAGTGTTGCAACGGCAGCCTCAGCGACAATCTTCTCAGCGACGGGGGGCAGCTCTTTGCGCGCGAGTACTATGCCAGCACCGACGACGACGACGACCCATGACGACATTGGCAGCAGCCCTTACCTTTGACGGCTATGAGGGCACACTTGCCGCTGGCTTGCCCTCCATCAGCCACATTGACGATGCGTGGGACAACTGTGACCTGCTCGCTCCCGTCGTCGACGCCGCGGTTCAGCGCTGGCGCGTTGAGCCCCAGAAAGCCGAGGAGGGGCACTGGTGGTCCGTCATACTCCTACTGAACTGACGGTCCCATGTGATGTACGTGGTGGGCTGGCAGTGCCGATCGCGGTACAGTCAGTAGGCGGCAAGCAGAGACTGGGTTGACGCTCGCCTTTAATGATAATATACGAGGAGCAATGTCAAGATACCACGTAGACCCGATAGCATGAATCTGAAAAGCGAATATAATAGAATGGTAGCTATACGATGAGCTTAATTTGTTGTTTCATTAGTCGATCAACTCATTAGTGGGGGATCGCCCCCAATGCTTCAATGCGTATAGAAAAAGTGAATGGCTCCTGTCTAGATGCTTTTACCTGGTGTGTTGTACATGCTGCTCAGCAACAGCGTGGCCGCTAAATCCATCATACAAGCGCGCCTTTATTTTTGTTCACTATAATACAATAATGTTTGTTGTACAATTTACACGGCCACCTCCTCCCGCTGCTTCGCCGCCACCTTGGATGCCGAGAGACCCAAAATGGCGCTATCGTTGATGGCGTCAATGTCCGCCTCGGCCGCCACCCTCTCGCGCAGCTGGGCCACTTTTGCCTGGCGTCTCTTCCTCTGGCGCTGCGACAGCAGCTGCTCGTCGGTAAAGTTGAGCTTCTCCAGCGCGTCAATCAGCTTGGCCTCGACGAGGCCGCGCACGTGGAAAGCGAGGTCGATGCTGCGAAACATGCCGGTGAAGCGGTACGAGAGCCAGATGTAGCCGTTGAGGGCCATGTGCAGCGACTCGAGCTTGTAGAGGTACTCGGTGGCCTCTTTACCCGAGAGCTGCGTGAGCTGGAGATCGAGGACCTCGAGGGGTATCTCCTTGATGGAGAGCAGCTCGCCGGCCTCGTTGTGGGCAATGACGCGGGCCATGGCGCGGAGAGCGGCGATGGAGCCCTCGCTCGAGAGCGAGATGGGCATGTTGCAGATGCTCTGCCGGTCGTAGATTGACAGGGGCAGGTCCTGGATGATGTCGGCAATCTCGAGCGCCGAGCTGCTAATGTTGAGGCGAAAGAGTGGGCTGACGCTGGCCGCCGCCTTGATGCGCGTGAGGATAAAGGACAGGGGTGTGTCGGGGGGGAAGTAGGACGCGAAGCGCTCAACCACGCTCGGCGGGGGCTGGATGTAGGCGTGCTGAATGTCCTCGACGTCGTGTTGAAAGGCCTTTGTGATAGAGCGCACATCTTGCCGGTCCATGGCCGTCACGTAGCCGACCTTTTGCTCCACGTCCTTGGCCGGATCGGCGGCGCTGCCCTCGCCGACCTGCGCCGCCTGAGCGGAACGGTAGCGGCCGGCGCGGCCGCCAATCTGCTTGAATTCGGGCACGCTCAGCATGCGATGCTGGACGCCGTCAAATTTGTGCACTGACTCGAATATGACGCGCTTGATTTCGAGGTTGAGACCCATGCCAATGGCGTCGCTGGCCACGACATAGTCGTAGTCGTTGTCTGGGTCATTAAACAGCGCGGCCTGCTGCACGCGCACTTCCGGAGGCAGTGTGCCGTAAATGATGGCGCATCTGCGACCGGTTTCCTGCTCGACCTGGCGCTTGAGGGCGTGGAGGGAAAGGCGGCTAAAAGCTACAATGGCGTCGCCCTTTTCTAGTCGACTGTATTTGCCTTCCAACGCTGTAGACATTGTTTTTAGGGGGCTGAGCCGCTCGTAGCGATGCACGATGCATTCATCGCCGATTGTTGCGCAGAGGTTCTCGATCAGCGACACGGTCCGCTCTTCGCCGCAGACGTGGACCTCCTTGGCCTGCACTCCGAGAAAGGCGGTGGTCCATGCATTGCCTCGCTCCGCGTTGCCAATCATTTGAATCTCGTCAATGACGGCCACGTCGAATTTTCGGTTGAGCGGCACCATCTCGACGGTGCAGCTGGAAAAGTACTCGTCCGTGTCCTCGGGGATACGGACCTCTTCGCCGGTGATGAGAGCGCAGGGCAGGTTCTTGGCGCGCAGTCGGTGGTAGACTTCTGCGGCCAGCAGCCTCAGCGGACCCGCGTAGACGCCGCGCTTGGAGGCTTCCAGCGCCTTGAGCGCATTGTACGTCTTGCCCGAGTTGGTCGGGCCGACGTGGACGTGAATCTTGCGCTGCATCGAGCGCGTAGCCGGGAACCACTCATGCGGGAAGCGCAGATTGAGAATGTTGGCCTGGCTCTCCTCGACGCCTTTAGAGAAGCGCTTGTGGTTGACAAAGGACTGAAAGGCATACTGAATCTCCTTTTGGAGGCCCTTGACGTCCCTTTGGATAAAGGCGTCGCGCAGGTTCCAGAAGAGCGGGTTCTTGTCGCGACGAGTAATGTTGGTCTCAGCGAGCGCAAAGGCCTCGTCAATGGCGTTCATGAACTCGGAGCCCTGCCGGCGCAACTCATCCTCGCTGATGCCGCCTTGCCCAAATTGGGCCGAGTCGAGCTGCTGCTGCAGCACATACTGCAAGCGATGGAGTACGGTAGATCGAAACACAGCATGTTTACCTTTATACTTTTTGTCATTATCTAAAATGAGCCTTGAGCGTGGATCATGGCCTTGGCCAATCTATTCAGCATGTTCATGTGAGTCGAGGTGCTTCCGCTCGAGGCCAAAGAGGCTAGGTAGAGAGCGCATACCGAATCAGCTCTTGACTGGAGCTTCGCATTTTCATGAAATCTCTGTCGCAGCTTCTTGCCGGGCGGCCTATCGACGACGGCGCGATGCGGCTTTGACTTCTGTCGTCCTCTTTGCAGCGGCGCGCTGGTAGACAGTAGTTTCTTGCAGAGTACGGCCGGGGTCTGGACGCCGCGAGCCCGTCTGCAGACAACAGGTATCATAGCCAAGGCGTCCTAGTATATTTGAGTCATCTCCTTGAAATCTGGGCGGTCGGTCTCGTTCTCTGAATCGAGAGACTGGCTGGTTCCCGTTGTTTGCCCCTTTGCGAATATGATATCGAAGAAAATTTGGGCTTGGAAATTTACATGCAAACTTGCTAGATGAGCGAGTCTGCCCCTTTGTGGCCAAGACGCCACAGTGACCCGCTCTTTCTGTGGCTGGTTTCAGGCAAGCAATTAACGCCACTGTTGCTAGGTACTAACCAACCTACCTATAAAACAAATTACAGCGGACATGCCACTGTCAACTTGCTCCTCCAGACGTTCAATCGCTGTGGCACCCGCTAACTTAAATCCACGGGCGCTACCTAAATACCTACAGAGCTTTCCGCCGCTTTTGGCACGTGTTTCCTCCTCGTCGTGTCTGCGTCATGGGCGTCGCAGCGCTTCCCCAACACCCTTGACTCCTCATACCACTTTATTGACAATTCTTTCTCACTGCTGCTGGCTTTTTGGTCGTCGCACGAGATTATCGCATATAGTCAAAACAAGCCTTCGTCGCAGCAAACTTTGCATAAACAAAGTACCAATACGTCTGCCAGCTATGGCTTCCTCGTCGACGCCAGCGACGCCGCTGCTCTAGTATGGATGGACCCCAACCTTCTACGAGGCTTCAGTCCAAGCCTCAGACAGGCGACAGCTCGCAATGCTAACACCATCATCTCTATCCGCGCAGTTCCTGCATCGCACACAAGACGACCATCCTGTCAGAATGCACAACCTCGGCCTCGTCGCAAACCTCGTCGCTCGCCTCCCTGATCCTCCCCAAGATTGAGCACACCAAGCCGCAAAAGCTCACCTACACCCACGGCAGCCATCAAATCCACTACATTGCAGAGGCTCCCTCCGAGTACCCCGATCACCCAGCCGCCGGTGGCCTGACGTTTCTCGTCATTGCCGACGCCTCGCTTGGCCGCCGCGTGCCCTTTGGCTACCTCGTCGAGGTACGCCGGCGCTTCTTCGCCGCATTTCCCGAGACGAGCGACTTCTCCGACATGCCCAACTACGGCGCCGGCTCCTTCAACGGCACGCTCAAGACACTCATGGTCGACTACGGCGCCACGAGCGGCGGCCAGAGCGATGCCATTGGCAACGCGCGCCGTGAGATTGAGGACGTGCGCGGCATCATGACCAAGAACATCGAGAGCCTGCTGGAGCGCGGCGAGCGCCTGGATCTGCTCGTGGACAAGACGGACCGGCTTGGGGGTAGCGCGCGCGACTTCCGCGTGCGCAGTCGGGGTCTCAAGCGCCAGATGTGGTGGAAGAATGTAAAGCTCATGGCCCTGCTCGCTCTGGTCATCCTCATCATTATACTCGTCATTGTCATTTCCGTTAAGAATTGACGAGGCGTCTTGATACCCACCATGAAAACTTTTAACAATAAGCGGTCTATCATTTATACATAGCATCAAACACCACGCCAGCAGCACAGTTTCATGTCGGTCAAGGCTCTTGGGATTGACGTTTCTTCTGTCATGACTAGCTCTCACTTTCTTTTCTTTTCCTTGGCTTGGTTTGAGAATATTTCCTATCCAAATTGGTTCCTCTTTTCCACTCCAAATGTGCAAGTGTCTGTCGTGTCTATTAATGCGATGCTGTAGTACAGCACATGTTTGCCACCACGACGCCGGCCAGGCCAGAACTTTAACCGCTCAACTGATAACCTTATACGAGTCCCAGGAAGACCATGTACGGTCAATATCAAGCCCATGCTGTCTCTTAAATTCGCCGCCCCCTTACTCATAACTTGGGCAAGTTTCCAGCATTACCAGCCGGTCTTGCCCCGTCTTGATAGATGTATCCGTGCGTCACTGGATTGTTCGATTGCTGCGGCGTTGCAGAAACAAATGACCGGCGCAACCTGTCCGTGAAGAATGCGGGATGTGTGGTGGAGGCGCTGTAGGGAAAGTGTCGGTTCCAGGCCTGCTGCATCTTCCCTGCAACGACGGGATTGCTTGGCGGCGCGGACTCGACTGGCGCCATGCTTGAGGCAATTATGTATGCGACGCGGGAAAAGAGGTCGTGTGCGCAAATGAGAAGAATTCGTGTGCCAGGATGTTCGAGATTTTGACCGGGAGAAAGAGGTAGAGATGTTGAGTGATGGTCAGTTGTAAGTGAGTGACGTGAATGCTGGAGCATCGACCGAGGTCCGCATCGCCGCCCGCTTTTTTGCATCTGCGCCCGATACAGGCTGAACAGCGACGCCTTAGTCAGCTGTAAATTGCTACATCAATTAGACTTTTTTGGTGTTTTCAAGTATTGATACTTCTTCTAATTAAAGAGCTAGATGCTATTTGCGGACTTGAACAAATTCTGCCTCTATATGTTGTTCTACCTTTGTGATGGCTCCTCCCTGCGCGCTACTGTACTTGCCGAAGTCGCCTATAACTTTTAAGGAGTGTGAGATGTGATGACAGCTTACACACACTTGCCTAGAAAGAAGAGATTTGTGCATTTAGAATTTATTTAAACTTACATGTACGGACTAAACAGCTAGTAGGTATCTTTTTCATTGAACATTGTGGTACTTTAGTCTTGACGTCTGCGACAACTTGGCCCAATGTAGCAGCACTTGACACTAGCGCTGGCGAAAGTCAGGCTTGAAACAAGGGCAGAGAGTGAGAGTCTTATGACGATAGACCTCGGGATTGATTGGACTGAGCTGCGAAGAGAATTGCGATTGATTGGGCAATTGTTCAGCAAATTAGTGTTGGGGGTTTATGTCGCTCATTTGAACCAAACGGTTGCTGCTCTGTTCGTAACCGAAGCTACCCTAGTGCGACAAAGTCGGCCGCGGTATGTTTTTACCAGGATGAAGAGGCTCTACCGATGACAGCGGCACTTTTCTCATAAGATCGTGATGATATCGCGATAGACTTGACCAGAAGAATTATAACAGTAGTACTGAAAATACTCGTGTACTTGGAGGAGACCACCTAGAAGTAATGCTGAGCAGCCAGCGCAAGTAATGCAAGCAATGTTCTAGCTAGTCCAGTGATACTCTAGTGGCAAAAAGTCAAGTAATAAGTGGCAAAGAACCGGCATCATCAGATCGAGATTTTAACGAAGTGAGATGGTTTCAAAACGAGACCTACGATATAGCTGTTCAAGCGTGTTTTATTTCTGAATCCATTGAGGAGTAGAATGGAAAACCCAATCCCTGCTAGCAAATCCAAGTTGCGTGTGGAACCTGTAGCCAGTATAATGCTAGATTACTCCGCTCGTGTCAAGCAAATGACTAACGAACCCGGTTAGCTCAATTGGTTAGAGCGTTGGACTTTTACGGCATCCCCTGATATCCAAAGGCTACGAGTTCGACCCTCGTACTGGGTGGTTCGTTTGATTTTTGCAGTCCTGTCAAAATGGTACCGCGTCTTGAAACTTTTTTTCTATGGAGTATGCTGCTTAATTTTTTTTAATTCTATTATTATTATTTTTTCCTGCTCTGCATGTCATCGTTTTCTTTTTCTTTTTTGGTATTTAATAAAAACAAAACAGGTTCAACCCTCGCCTGACTTTGTTACACTCGCAGCATGCAAGTTGCCAGCGGTCGGTTGCGGCCTCCGCCTGAAAGCGCCCGAGTGGTGACCGTGCACATAACTATTCTCAGGGAATATTCGTGCCCCATCCCCCGTCTTAAAGGTTCAACTATAGATCCGCATCATAGTGTGAGATTTCTCAGCCTAGAATATTGACTTGGGCCGCACTTTGCAAGAATTAATCACCCTGCAGATGAGCAAGGTAAATGACAGTTTGCAGTAGGAGCACGACAAAATGTGGTTAGCAGTCGCCAACGCTGGTGGCGGCCTATTGCCGGGCGAAGGACTTTTCGGTCAGAGGGTACATGCGAATTTCAATGCAGCTTGACTTGTCGAGCCATCTCACAGGATCCCCAACTATGCTCCCTTGTGTTCCATTGCTTGAGACTTGCAACTCTACGATAGGCAAGGTGGTGGGCGAAATGGCAAGCATGTCAGCTTAAGGGGAGAATGGGGGGAAGGAACTGGCCGAAGCCATATAGGGAGAATTGAGCGAGATACATGAATCTATTGGGCGCGGGGCACCATATCCAGAAGTATTGTCCGGCAACCTGGCCAGCAACCGAAACTTCCAGCAACAGGCTGGGGAGGGGCAACTTACATGCGAATGACAGCAAGATTCATCTGCATGAGAGTGCTTCTAATTTGGCTGCAGCGTCTCTACATCGACAGCACATTTATGACACGTCAAACTTGCCAAACCTGCAGGGCTACCACAGCTTGGGCTCGAATTGGCCTTCTTGTAGCACGGAGTGCCTGCACCCGCACTTGCTACATATCTGACTGTGGGCAACGGCGAGGCCATGATCTCAATGCCCCCCCCGAAAGGTTAACCCCTCACCATATTGCTTGATCAGTATATGGGAGCCACGCCCACAGATCCAGATACCCATCTTCGACTTGTTCTTCACAACTACTCGAAACGACAACAGAAGAGAAACCTCTCAACATGGCGACTATCGAGCAGGCTGCTTCACCACGGGCCGCGCCGCAAGTGACTCTGCCAGAGTCGACCAGCACTGTGACAGTGCGGGCAATCGACGCCGATGCCAGGATGGTCGGCAACGCCAAATTGTTCGTGCAGCCAGAAATCGCTGGCCATGAGGAAATCAACTTTACGACAATGTGTTTCTTGATCGAACACAAGACAGACGCTGGCACAGAATCCATCTTGTTTGATTGTGGCATTCGAAAGGACTTTTGGCATGTCGTGCCCTGGGCTAGGAAACAAATCGGGACACTTATTCCCGACATGGACGTAAGGCGTGGCGTGGACGAGATTTTGACGGAGCAGGGCTTCAACCTGTCCAATCTAAGTAAGTCTCCATCGTGGAAACGACTGAGGATTGTGTACTGTTGTTTACTGGGAGATGAGAATGGCTAATTCCGACTGACAGAGGCCATGGTTTGGAGCCACTGGCACTGGGACCACATTGGCGACGGAGCCAAGTATCCGTCCTCGACAGACATCGTGGTCGGGCCCGGATTCACAGAGAACTTTGTACCTGGGTGGCCGAAAGATCCAGATGGACGAGTTCCATCCAGCTCACTCGAGTATGCATTATTTTAGTCAGTGACTGTCATGAGCTAATAGAGGCGATAGAGGTCACCGCATTCATGAGGTCGACTTTCCACTGGAGGTGGGAGGGTTCCCTGCTCATGACTACTTTGGCGACGGTTCTTTCTACCTACTAGATGTGCCTGGTGTAAGCCAGAACTCCTATTTCAAACATTGTCCCGTCCTCTAATCTCGACAAGCACACGATTGGGCACATTTGCGGATTCGCCCGCACCACCCCCGACACGTTCATTTTCATGGGCGCCGACTGCTCACATTACGCCGGCATGCTCCGACCGACCGAATACGTTCCGATGCCAGACACGATCCCTCCTGGCACGCTGGACCCCTACTTCCCGCCAGTCTGTCCGTGTTCCGCCTTCACAGCGCTTCACCCGAAAGCTGGCACATCTGACCACGCCAAGCCCTTGTCCGAGGCGCGGTCCCAGCCATTCTACGACGTGACGCGCAACCCACATGGCATTTACGAGCTCGCAGATCTTGCACAAGAGAGCGTGGACAAGGTCAAGGCTCTGGATGCCCAGGACAATATCTTGATTTGTCTGGCTCACGATGGCGCTCTCGTAGACATTTTGCCGCTGTACAATAACGATGCCAGCGCAGACATGAATGATTGGAAGGATCGCGGCTACAAGGAAAAGACGCGATGGGGCTTTCTGAATGAACTTCCCAGAGACGGAGAACGAGGTCGGCCACCTCTGGTCCGAGGGCTGTGGTGTGGCGGGAAAAAAGTCGTCAGAAACGAGGAAGGCTTACTAGAATTGAGCCCAGAGTCTAGGCACGAGAACTGACGAATTCCTAGTAGGGATGTTTTAATTTCGCATGAGTAAGCATCGTTGATTGTACTTTCTCGGATCGTTGATCAGTCCTATCTCTCGTCTTCCGCGTCTCTGTGGTGCCTGGTAGATCTTCGCCGTGAGGACAACTCTATCACCAATGACTACTTGAGCCTGACGCCGCTCTCTTGGATGAATAACTACCTTTTCTCCAGACTTCTGACACGTTTGAGCACCATGTGGTTGTCAACTAGAACTCTGCCAAGTGCAAGGCTACAGGATGAATTGACCACTCCCCTCCTTGGCTCGAAATATGGCATGTTCTAGGAGCCAAAAATTGAATGAAACCAATCGCTATATGCTTATCACCCTGTCGCAAAAGCTGGCAGGCCATGGTGCTTCTTCCAGCCGCCCATTTACTAATATACAACTAAAACTATGCCGTGCTAGAGGTGATGGCGGCATAAAATGCCAGAGGGTTTCCTATATATCAGGCTGATGCAGGCGTTGCTGCGCTGGGGATCGACTTGGCCTATCGAGCTAAGAAGTGGAAAGCCTTGATCCCGCACAAAGGCGAACAGGTCCCGAGTAACAGATGCCAGGTAAGACGGATCTCCCAGCATCAGGAGTAGTAGGATGACGATCGAGACCGCGTTCCCCTCACCTCAACGATGCAGTCATCTCGACACAAGAACGCCTGCCTCTTTCAAAAGCTCAATCGTCTCCTTTGTCCACTCCTGGCAGCGTCGCAGCGGAACATCGGGGTAGAGGAGCTCGCCGTCGCACATTTGCCTAATCGGCGCCTGGTTGCCCCTGCAAATCTCGTCCATCCGTGGCAAATCGTCGCTCGAGACTTGCCCGAGCGCGCGCATGTCGACAAAGGTCATAGACTTTGACGGATGGGGCGTAGGTGGGCTTGGTCTCGTACTGCATGGCGCCGTTGTTGACGGGCCCAATGACGTTGTAGATGATGCCGCGCGCTTCGCCCGTCTGCACCCAGAGCGAGTGGTGGTTGCGAGGTTCGCCGTACTCGTGGACGAGGAAAACAGGGAAAAGACTCATGGTAGAAGGTGAAACTCTGATGCAAGTTGCCAGAGGATATTTTGATGCTTTGCAAGTTGCGACAGACAACAGTTGGCAGTTGTTTGTTCTCTGGGATGAACAACTTCTAGACCCACCTCGCCAGGTTTGTGCGACAGCACCGAGTTTTACTTTTGTTAGAACAAAGTCACAATAATTATCGTTTTGAGGTTATTCGTAGATTGTTCTCGTTTGTTGTTACATGTGTGTGTGGAAGCCCTTGAATATCGTCAGGTTATGTGCCTGAGGAAGTGGGTCCAGCTCCAGCCCTCTGACCAATCAGAGGTCTCCTTGCTAGGCTGCTTGCTGGGCTTCCAACTTTCAATATGTTTTGTTTGTTTTTTTCCCCCTTATATTAATCATTCCTTTTTGTTCCGCAGCTAATATGAGGCAAGATGGGGTTTTCTTGCTTAACATGCTTGACACTAGGATCTGTTGTTGATTTAGCCGCCCTCGTAAAATGCAAAAGAGAATCCTAGATAAAGCGGCGCCCACTTAGCTTGATGACGAAGGCGGCCTCTACTACCCTGCAGGTGCGACGCGTTTTCGTTTTCAGCGGGAAAACGCGACGTTCATAGAGGTAGGATTATCGATGTAGGGTTAAGAAGAACCAAAATTAGGCGCCATTAAAGAGGTGGTAGCGTTACAGCGTAGCGTTGGTTAACGACGTCATGCCTCTGCCACCAACCGATACATCCTGCGTCGTACCAGGCACTACTGGTGGGTTGAACTCCAAACCCATCATGAGCACATAAAAACTGTTGCGTTCGGTTTTCATCCTTGATACTTCATCTAAAACTATCCCCCTGTATCTATCTAGTCTAGATTTCCAGTCGGTAGGCCGGCCCTCACGTGGCCGTTCGACTCACGACAGCAGTCCACATGCTTAAACAATATTGATGCACCTGATGAAATAAAAACCAATAAATTAAACGACATTCTTATTCTTCTCTTTTTTAGCACAAGCTATGATATTGTCTTCTCCCGCTTCGTGGCCGGCCTATACTCATGGCTCACCAGCGGCATCCAGTAAGGTGCGTGGCCAAGCCAGCGTCGCTGGTGCGCTGGTTCAATTAAATATCTCGCATTTCCTCTTTTGTAAATCGTCGTCCATTTTCCATCTTTTTCTAAAGTTTCTTCGCTAGTGTACCCACAGCCCGCACTGGTTCGTTGCTGTGCACGAATACAACGTCAAGGTCAACTGGAATGTGGTCGCTAGCTCGGCCTAGTAACCACCTAGGTAGGGACTCACTACGGCACCTCTTGATAAATAAGTGAGCATCGTCGAGTATTTTCCGGTTCCTAAAAATTCCCCGTCACCGTCTCATAATCTGAATCGATCTAGATTCTATTTGTTGAGCCTCTCTTTTCGACATTCTATTCTTTTCTTTCTTTCATCTCTAGCCTTCACTTACACTGCCTGCTCTCTAGCCTTCACTTACACCGCTCTAGCCACCCACCTTGCAGGTGTGTTCAGCGAGTCCCTTGGCCAACGCAGTCCTTGATTATTACTTGAACCTATACTATCATGGTACTGCCCGAGAAACTCGTCAGGGTCGGTCTTGGCCTTGGTAGCTTCCTTCCATCGACGGCCCCCGAGGTCGGCGCAGCCTCACACGAGGTTTTGAAGCTGCGTGACCTCGGCGGTCTCGTTGGCCCTTCGACGACTGACCTTGTACGATTCAGCAGTACTCTCAAGGTGGCCCGCGCCATCGTGGAAGAGCATAGGCGCGCCAAAGTCATCGAGGTTCCCACCAGCAGCCTGGTGTCTATTCTCGACCGCATTCAGGCCCTTGAGAAAGAGGTCGAGGACCTGCTCAATGGCAAAAAGGTGAACAAGGACAGCAAGGCTATTGAGACTTTGGAGTCTGGGCCTGCTTCCGGTGACTCTGTCTCTTCCTCTCCTACATCTTCCTCTCCAGCTTACTCGCCTGATGGCGGCAGCTCGGGCAAAAGCTCCGATGGTAGCTCCGGTGGGAGCTCTGGTAGTCGCTCTGGTGGTAAATCTAGCAGTAGTTCCGCTAGCAGCTCAGATGGTGGCTCGGATAGCAGCTCTAGCTCTTCCAACAAGAACTCTGCGTCTGGCTCAAACTCATCCGGTGGCTCTACTTCTACCCACGAGTCCGAGCTTGGATCAACTGGCGGGCTCACCACCGAGGAAAATGACTGCGCCCCGGAACATCTCCTTTATCGCCTCGGCGGTGGCTCTGTCCAGCGCCGCTCCGTGACTGTAAGTGAGCACCCCCTCTTCCGCCGAAACACTAACTGCACTCTAGACTCGGTATCTGGTGGCCCCAAGGGCAAGAATCTCCCCAGCGGGGCTGCCGTCTTCAAAGAGGACTCTTCCTCCGCCACGGCTGACGGCGCGTTGCCTGCTAGTGGTGACGGCAGCGCTGATAGAAACGATGGCACCGCGGACAAGTCGGACACGAAGTCGGACACGGCCAAGTCGGACACGGCCAAGTCGGATACGAAGGCGGACGCGGACAAGTCGCAAACAAAGTCGGACGCGGACAAGTCGGACACAAAGTCGGACGCGGACAAGTCGGACACAAAGTCGGACACGGCCAAGTCGAACACGACCAATCCCGCTACTGACAAGTCTACCGAAAAGTCTGCTGACAAGCTCACCGACAAGTCTGGCGATGAATCTGACGACAAGTCTGCCGCCCTAGAGTCGCAGTCTGCTGCTCCAAGCTCGGCAAGTGCCGATGGCAGCGCTGCAAAGCAGGACGGCGCTTCTCTCGCTTTGACTTCCCCGCCGTCTGCGACCACAGCTGCCCATCTGGGATCGAAAGCCAAGGGTAGCGCTGCAGAGAGTGAAGAAGAAACGACCATTACTACGACAATGACCTCGACA
The DNA here is from genome assembly GCA_037289395.1 of Beauveria scarabaeidicola. NCBI lineage: Eukaryota > Fungi > Ascomycota > Sordariomycetes > Hypocreales > Cordycipitaceae > Beauveria > Beauveria scarabaeidicola. Next base: position 12,805 of record JAEIJG010000103.1, on the reverse strand, counting down.
AGCTACACCACCGTCACCATTCACCGTCGCCCGAGCTCCACAAAGGCTGGCCTCGATGGCAAATACGCCAACACCACTGCCTCAATCAGCGCTCCGGCCTCTGCTGGCCATCTCTTCAAGAATGGTACCGCCATTTCTACCGCGATGAACACTCCTCCTTCCCCGGCTGCTCTGTTCTTTACTGGCGTAACCGGCTCCGCCAGCTCGCCAAGCGCTACCGAAAAGTCAAGTGCTGGTTCTGGCAACTACTCTTCTGCCACCACCGCCGGCAGCGGCCAAATCTTTTTCGAGAACAACTCCACGGCGCCGCAGCCCGAAGAAGTGGTCTCGCCTTCTTGGCCCGCCTCCGCCGGCGACGTGAGCACTTCTTTTCTGCAGACCGTTTCCAGCCTCGCCAGCGCCGACAGCACCGCCGCGGTGGCCGAGGAAAAGGTGCCCGTCTCACCCGCCACGGTCACGTCGACGACCACGTATACGACAACCATCACCATTGTGCCCGCCGGCAGCGCAGTAAAGAAGCCAGAGGCTACCACGTCTGCCCTCGCAACCGACTCCAACGGCGCGCTTGTCAAGCGCCGAAGCGGATTCCAGACGGTGCGCACTCTGCGACGCAGGACCGCAGATGCGGATGAGGATTTTTAGAGACGTATCTTAAGTGGATTCTTATTGGTATGCTTTGCTTTGCCATTCCGCTAGCGACTTTATTATCCACCACTCGCTTAAACCATCTGCGTCGTCTAACAGTGTGAGATTTGCTTCTATGTCCTTGCTCGTATAGGCTCTCTGATGCCTAGATTTTTCCTATGCACTCAGGCCTCTATACTGGATATTCCTGCCTTTGGGTTGGAGACATCAAGGTTCTCATTAGATTGTTTCTGTTTGTCATGCAAATGGGCTGGTACCATCTGTTCTTCTTCCTCGGGCCCCGCGTCGAATATTTTCGCCGAAATCCAGCCCAGGCTGGTTGTGCAACATATTCTTCCCTTTACTGGCTGTTCATGTTGGAAAACGATTTGGTGGGAGGACATCAGTTGGGCATTCAAAGAGGGCTCCACGGTCGCACTAATGGCGACGGCGCCCCGACAGACCAGACCAATGCCTCAACTGTAAACCAGAACTAGTGATTTTGACAAGTCTGCTCGCGTTTGAATAAAAACAAACCCACAAGTGTGGCCGTTCCTAACCACCTTTTCCCTCTGCTTTGATATCAGCATGTGAAGTTCTCCGCATTTGGATTAAAATGGTCGAATATACATGAGCATTCTATATGTGCGACTATAATATGCGCTGCAGTGCGTAGGTTATTTGTTAAAGGAAAAAAAAGTGCGAGCCACAATATGTCTATCCATGTGGAGAGGCAACGCAGTGCCCAATGCCCATGCAGCATCCTTCCGAAGTGCGGAGCTCGGCAGATTGTGGCAGCGTATTATGTACGTGTAAATGTTTGATAAGCAAAGCGGATGCAGCCCAGGCCCCCCTCCGAGTTATCGGACCTGGGAATGCGCCTGCGTCCGGGGCCGTGATGGCCGTGATGGTGTGTTGGCCGGAACGATTCCGGCCAATGATTCCCCACTTCTCAGGCCGGGCAGACTCGGTACCTGTGTGTGGGCCGGCATGACACAGCGAAACCTTGTTCCCAAACTCCCTGGGCTCCTTGTTTTGTTCAGGCCTTTTTTTTTTTTTTTGGGTTGCCCCCGGTTGCTTGGCCTCTTTAGCCCGGTGGATTTAGCGCTGCGTCCGAGTGGACTCGAGTTACCCCAGAACCTACCTAGTGGAGGGAGCAAGCCCTCAAGGGGGCCAGTGCGAGGGCGAGAATTGCAGAGCATGACCTGTGGCGATTCGATTGTATTGGGGGAAAAAGGGCTGGTTTGCCGTATTGGCAGAGAAATGTAACAACAACGATGCCTTGGTGCTGGCCCGCGGTGCCGCAACCGCATTGCCTTTGACAACTTGGAGGTTCAACTCTGGCCAGGGCTTTATTGTCTGTTGGGAGTAACTGTGTAGTGTACTCCAGACGTGGTTGGGAGCTGGTTCTGCGGCCCTCTTGCGTAGGTGGTGGTCGTCGTGACGGCCTCATCATGACACGATCATCTGCCGACCGTCGCGACAGAGGCCGGGCAGTCCAATCCTCTCCGGCTTCATTCGCTCCTCGTTGGGTCTAGAATGCCCAGCTCAGCAAGGGCTTGGTGCCCTGGGGGAGGGTATGCAGGCGTGGCCACTTGCCTCCCCGCTCGTTGAGGCCGGAATCTGTTCCGGCCACAGAGTACTTATGCGGCGCGACGAACCTGCCGTGGTGTTTAGTTTTTTCCCCAACTTTTACTCTTCACTTGAGAATATTCTCCCAAAAATTTCAGCAAATCTGACTAGTACTTTGAGAATTGTCTCGTCTTCATTTTTAACACTTTCATCACTTTACTTTTATGCCCATCTTCACTTACACAAACTCACTTACACGCTCCAATACACACTCACACACACACTCACACACAATTGCCACCATCACACCCAACCCACAGTAGGCCTTTGCTCACCACCATCACGCCACCTCACCCATCAACACACATCACAATGGGTTCCATTGGCGCTTCCACGTTCAATGTCCTCGACGACACTCATCCCGAGGACACCACCATGCCCGCATTCATGGTTTCCACCACTCGTGGTTTCCTCCCCCGCGCCGACCCTGTCGTCACCCTGCCCAAGGAGTTCGAGGCTCTCGAATCTGTCCTGCAGCGCATGCCTGTCAAGACTCTCTCTGGCGAGCCTGGTCTGTTGGCCGAGTCCAAGCTGGGCCCCGAGGTTGACAGCAACTTTCCCGACCTGACCGACGCCATGGACCAATACCAGGACAACCTTCCCGTCATGAACGCCCTCTACCGTGACTATTCCTTCCTTGCCTCTGCCTATCTCCTTGAGCCCTGCCACGAGCGCTTCGTCCGTGGTGAGGAGTACGGACTCGGCCGCCAGACTCTGCCCAAGCAAATCTCCCACCCCATCGCTCGTTGCGCAGAGATGTAAGTAGACTCTAGCGCAAGCAAGCCTAGACCACAGTGTAGCAAGCTAATAATTGTTTAGTTGCGGATTTGAACCATTTATGGAGTATGCTGGCTCGTACGCTCTCTTCAACTACCGCCTCGAGGACCCTTCCAAGGGTCTCGAGTATGAGAACCTGCGTCTGATCCGCGCCTTTGAGCACGGTCTGCACCATGAGTCCTCAGAGGCCGGTTTCGTCCTCGTCCACGTTGACATGGTCCGCAACTCAGGCCCCCTTGTCGCCGGAGTCATGAAGAGCTTCGAGGCCGCTACTGAGACTGCCGCCGGTGGCAATGTTGCGGAGCTCCGCAAGGGTCTCAACGAGGGTCTCGAAGACATCCTGGGCGCCATGAAGAAGATTAACACTGTCATGGAGACCATGTGGGGAAAGTCTCGTCCTACCGAGTACACCAGCTTCCGCACCTTCATCTTTGGCATCACGTCCCAGTCCATGTTCCCCAACGGCGTCGTCTACGAGGGTCTCAACGACAACAAGCCCTTGTCCTTTCGCGGTGAGAGCGGAGCCAACGACTCCATGGTGCCACTCATGGACAACTTCCTCCAGGTTCCCATGCCCGAAACCCCCCTCACCGAGATTCTCAAGGACTTCCGCAAGTACCGTCCCAGCAACCACAAGGCCTTCCTACAGTTTGCCAAGGAGCGCTCCGAGGAGCTCAACCTTCGAACCTTTGCCCTCGGCCTCAAGGGTTCTACCCCTCCCGCCTCTGACGAGGAGCGCGACCTCCTCCGCAACTCCCGCAGCCTCTGGCTCCAGATTCTCAACCAGGTCCGCGATTTTCGCTGGCGTCACTGGTGCTTCGCTCGCGAGTACATTCTCAAGCGCACTTCTCACCCCACTGCCACTGGTGGCTCCCCCATTGTCACTTGGCTGCCCAACCAGCTCTTTGCTGTCCTCGATGAAATGGCTGTCATCCACAAGTCTGGCCAGGAGGATGGAAAAGGTCTTGGCGCTACAGCCGAGGACGTCATGGATGCTGCCCTCCGCCAGCGTGATACTCTGCAGAAGGAAGTTGACAAGTACTGCGCGGAGCGTGGCGTCCAGCGCAACTAGATCAAGATATACCCGCACGCGCCAACCTTTTTACGATGTTAATGTATTGTCAGTTTAGCTTTAAAAGTCAAGGAGTCAATAAAATTGTCAACCCATTTTGTGTTGTTCGGGGTCCACTGTGGTGAACTAAAACCACACCTTGAACGTTAAAGTACCAAACCATTGACCTGGTCTATCTTTTTGGGATTGACATTCTTGAGCATCATCATCCAGATAAGAGACAAGCCCATGATACATGTGCCTGCACCACCGCCGAGTGGCATGAAAATTTGGCAGATGATGACGTATCCAAGGCTGTGGTTTGGCTGACAGAAATAGATCAAAAGACCGACACCTAGAATGTAAAAAGGGATACCTCACATGGACACACATTTGTAGCGACCAGACCAGCGAATGAAGATGCCGACAAGGAACAGCTCGATGCCGCTTACGACGTTGAGGATGATGTTGATGTATCCAGCTCTAGACTTTTAAATGTCATAGACTACCTGTAGATACGAGGTGAAGTAGCTGTTCCAACAGGCGAGATTTGGTACGTGGCGGCAATGAGACAGGCTCCCATGACGCAATGAGACTTGAGGGGCTTCCACGGAACGACGGGGACACTCCCACCAAAACGCTCCCACAAGGCAAATACAGCGATGAGAAAGAGACCGAGCACGAGCATCGCAATGATGTAGGCGGAGCGCCACTAGTCCTCGGAATCGGCAGCATGGTAAAGGGCAGGAAGAAGAGGACGAATCCGGCGCTGAGCAAGAAGACACCAATGACTATCACCCAGTCAGCACTTGCAAATGTAGCTTGTATTTCTCAGACGGGACACTCACCATCAAATTCGATGAAATGGTACTTGAAGCCTTCTGCCCAGGTCCGGTTGCTACTGTCACGGGTAAGCAGGCCATTCTCTTTGGCCAGGCGCTTTCAGCGCTGCAATATGTACATCATGGGCGAGGACACGACGGGGAGGACAATGGTCCAGGCGCCAAAGCCCCATCGCCAGTTGCTCTCGTAAATGGTCTCTGCGGCCTTGGGGCCTCCAAATGCGATGACGATGTACGAGGACGAAGTCAGGGCGTAGGCAAAGGCACGCATCTTAAGCGAGGAAAAGTCGGCCGTCATGATGTCGACGGCGAGGATCATTCCGGTGAAGCCAACATTGTCAAAGACCTAGCATAAAATGTGTGAGCTAGTTTCAGGCACCAAGGATCAAAGGATATTTTTCTTCCTTCTTTTCTGGGGGTGAGAAACAGGATTGCTTTTACATTGGCAACAGTGTAGACGGCAAAGCTCTTGCTCGCCGCCATAAGAATCAGACCCAGAGTCGATAGGACCATCCTGGCAAAAAAAAAAAGAAAAAAAAAAAGACGTTCGGTCCCAGATGTTGAGAATCTTGGCAATCGGCATATATGTGGCGGCGGAGAGGATGCTCGTCATGACATTAATGACGGGCATGAGCGAGTACTCTGAAAGTCGCTGGTCACAAATGGGCGTGAGAGTCTCGGAGAGGGAGCCGATCATGGCTCTGCAAAAATACAACAGCCACATGCTTTAAATCAAAATTATCAGATTTTCTTTATTTCCAAGTGTCTGTCGCGTCGTGCCGACAATTTACATATCAAGCATAAACCACAGTCAAGGAAGTCTTGCTCCACGACAGGGCAACGGCCTCGGCGATGATACCTTGACGCTGTACAGCTAGTTCCCTAGGACCGCAAAACCTCATGTGCTATAGCTGTTATAGGTATACTTTTGACTCGTCTTGCGACATTCGATGACTCTGAATACCTTATTCCGGGTGCCCATCGTGCCATGTCTACCTGCAACAGTATAATTCGGACAATATCTGTCTTATCTGCAACGTAGTAGTCTGCCTAGTAGCATATATCTACAGCAAGTAATTATCAGGGTGTAGTAGCCAAGGTCAGTCACTGCCAGCCCCGTCGCTAATAATAACTGACCTGAGTGGCGCCTCCAAGCAAAAGAGAGTCCTGCCGACAATCGCGCCTATTACCAAGTCATTTCATCATCATTACTTCTCCTCCGCACATAAGACTCATACCCTAAAATGCTTCCTTTCGCTCCGTAACTTGAACCCACATGTTCGAAATTTGGAATAAGCTAATAAGACAATTGTGGCTGGTCCAGGGGTGAGTAGGGTTAACTTATCGCCAGGTCGAAAGAGATCAGCCACGTCCACGATTCACTCACTAAACATCAAGCGGCATTGTAAACACGGGGTGGTTAGCTAGTGCTATATCCTTTCGACCTGCTTAGCCTCTCCTTTTTCTAGGAAACTCCCTCGCTTCTCTTCATTCTCAACTGCGCTAGAAGACCTGCTTCCGACTCCAGTTTTGTAGCCTCGCATCTGCGCCAAAACAGTCTTGAAAGTCGACTGCGCGAACAAAGAATCCATGTCCTCTAACATGACACCTAAAACGGTCAGTATGCGAAAAGAAGCATCGGACAAGAGATGACCTACCCTTGGTTTCAGGGATGCAGAAGAATGCCCACACACCCATGGCAGTAACAAAGCCGCCAAACATAAAGTATGTCCCGTATCCAAGACCGGTGATCATGTACGGGGTCGAGCGCGCAATGATGAAAGAACCGAGCCAGGTCACAGCGGTGGTGATGGCAACACAGAGCATGCGAATGTCGAGAGGGAAAATTTCAGATGCGTAGGTCCAGGTGATACCTTGCCAGGTGGCGCAGATGATAAAGGCGTTGAAGTAGACGCACACCATGGCAAAGTATCCCGCCGCGTCACGCTGTGTCATGCCGTTGGCAGCGGCACGAGCAGGATCGGCTTTAAAGACGTATGCCCCGAGATAGAACATAGGTAGACATCCAAGAACTGCGCCCCAGATGAGACCGTTGCGACGACCGACACGCTCAACAACTACAAAGGTGAAGGCGATCATACCGAGCGTCTTAAAGCATCCGTAAAGACCGGTGGAAAACAGCTTGGTGCTGGTACCAGTGATGCCAAGCGTCTCAAAAATACGAGGCGCGTAGTATGTGATGATGTTGACGCCGGTGAAACTCTGGAAGAACATGAGTCCCATGCCAATACCCATGCGATTGCGGACACCCTTTTGGAAGAGCTTCTCAAACTGCTGACGGCGCGTGAGACGGAGAGTGCTGCGCTCCTCAATCTGCATGCGAATCTCGTTAATCTCCCGGCGAATGTACGGGTCCTCGGCCGGAAGCCCCCTCAGTTTAGTCAGGATCACCTCTGCCTCTTCGAACCTGTCCTTGCGGGCCAGCCAGCGCGGAGACTCTGGGTTGAACAGCATGCAGACGAACAGCAGCACGCCGGGCGCCAGCTGCAGCGCGAGGGGGATGATCCACTGGGACTTGTTGTCATTTGAGATGGTCTGCGCCGTGGCATAGTTGATCCAGAACCCGAGCATGCCGCCTCCCTGCGAGGCAATCTCAAAAATGCCCACAAGTCGTCCGCGGATGGACGGCGGCGCCGTCTCGGAGATGTACACGGGCACACACATGGACGTGGATCCGATGCCGAGACCGGCAATGGCGCGGCCGGCTACAATCATCCTCATGTTTCCCATGGACGCGGTCATGAGGGTACCGCCGAGCAAGAAGACGAGGGCGGCAGTCAGGATGGTCATCTTGCGGCCGAAGCGCTCCGCGGCGGGGAACGTGATGAGAGCGCCGAATAAGCAGCCAGCTTGAAAGGTGGAAACAATGTTGCCCTGGATGGTGTCGCGCGCTCTGCTCTCCATGTCCAGCATATTGAAGTCTTTGCGGAACGCGTCGAGGGCCATTGTCCCGCCGATGACTGCGGTATCGTAACCCACTGTATAAAGCATGAGGGATGGGTTTGGAAACTTGGGTTCTCAGGCGAATTGCAACTCACTGGCAAGGGCCGACATGGAAGCAACGAGTGCGATCCAATGGATGTACCAATTGCGCACTTCTGGAGGGTCGGCAGTGCCCTGGACGTGAGTACTTAGAAAGCCCATACTAGTATGGATGTGGCGGCGACAAAGGCTACGTAGTTAGTATTTTGGTTTAATTGGTCTCTGTATGAGGAGGCTAGAAGAGGACTGTTCTAAAGAGTCCAAAAATGTGTTAATAGATGGACACTCCTACAGAGAGGAAGTCGGTCTTTTATACATGGGCGAACGATGTCAACCACGAGTCCCCCGCATTACCCCACGGGGTTCGAGGCGGGGGTTCAGGTCTCCCCATCCGATCTCAACGACTCCAGGTGGTCTGAGTGCCGGCTTATCAAGAAACCCTAAATTATGCTTAAAAACATTGTGCGGGGTTAAAGGTCCGAATAGGAGGGCATGAAGGGTGCTCTAACTCAGCAAGTGGCCGCTAGAGAGCTTGGCATTGGGGTAGGAAAGTGGCCCTTTGACAGCACATTTATTATTAATCGTCCGTTGCCATGAGATGCTAGGGTATCGTTACATCTGCTCATGCCGACCTGACGGCCTGTCTGCTTAGCTTGCGGCGCTGATGATTCGGCGGTTCGGACACTTACACAGTCACTTCGTATGCCTACGACTGGTGCTGTCTCGCATACCTGGGTACTTCGGCTCGGAGTTACGAGCGCAAATAGCAAAGTACAGTTTTTATAACTGTGACAGATACACACAATACGTTTAGCAGTGGCGATAAGCATCAGGTTCTTACGCCACTAGCTTCTTGTGAAAAGCCATGATAGCACACCACTGGCTTCTTGTGATAAGCCATGATAGCACGACACTTCGCAGATTACCCTTGTCTCCCGGTGGCTCTGACAGCAATTTACCTTATTCAGAAAATTGTGAATTATTCAACATTATCGTAAAGCTCGTGGGGACGCCATTTGTTACAGAAGACGCGACTTTCCTCTCAAGCGCAGTGGTCTCGATGCCATAGTGAACATTCGTGCATTCTCTAGCCTGGACACATTCTGTTTGAAGAAACCTGCCGCCACAACAGGAGAGCGCAAGCGAGGATGACCAGAAAGGCGCGAGAGCGACAGAGCACGAGACCAGCCACAGACCACTTAGGATACGACGTGGAGATGCCAAGACAACTGCGTTCATGATCATCCCAACCAAACACCTTTCGGGATTGTCAGCGTTTCCGCGGCAGCGGCCGCAACCTACGCAACCTTAAAGTTTAAGCTACTGGGTCCGCCGACGCCTCGCCTTGGCGCTTCCCCACGCCAGCTCATTGGTAGGTCATATATGGAGGATGTAATATGTGGCGGATGTAATATGTGGCGGATGGTCATGGCGGGGGAACACGGTAAAGGCATCTATTGCGCTTCATGGGATTGAAAAGACAGCTCCAGTCTTCATAGGCTATATTAAGGCTATAATCTAAGTTCGCGAGGGCTACTAAAAGCTTTCAATTTAAGCTATACACATAAATAGCACACACATCGTTAAAAAGGCATAGAAAGAGTGGTCTTATAGCTACTTAGCTGCCTTGGGCGTTAAAACGTGGGCCGGACTTATGTAACTACCTACTGATAGGGGGTCGAAAAAAATACTTTTAGTGCATAATTTAGCGGCTCAGGTACCTGTCCGTGCACCCTCTTTGGTTAGAAAGTTTTGTCTTGTCAAGTTTGGCAACTCAGGGTCTGACCCTGAAGAAAAACTTGGCTCTTTGTATGGAGCATTATCGGAGAGAATTTTCCCCTTATTACCCATGCGTGCAAAGAAATCAAGGGAGTTATCGCACTGGACTATTGGACGTGACTAACTAATGCTCCGATATTGTCTCGTCTGATAGCGTCGCACCCTACGGGCACACAGCTCGTCTGTACCTCAACCATAGCTCATCTGACCCCGAGCGGGGTAAAAATTATAAAGGCGGTAAGCAAACCTTATATATATATAGTATATACACCGTAAATATATTATATATATAAGGGCTATATTATAGTATAATAAAAAGTAATAATAAAAAAAATAAGTAATAATAATAAGAAAATATATATAAAGTTAGTATATACTATAAATATACTTATAATATCCTTTATATTTATTATTAACTTATAAAATAGAAGTTATAATTTAAAATAATAATTAAAAATATAAATAAGTTATTAAGTAAACCTTAATATAAACTCTTTTAATATAATAAAATATATTAATTCCTAATATAACCTAAGTATATACTAAGTATATACTAATTATATATAAAGCCTCTTTTCCCTAATTATAAAATAAAACTTAATTATATTCTTTAATATCTTAAATATTATTATTAAAGAGTCTAAACTTATACTTAGCTAAAGTAATTAAAATATTATTTTAATTAAGAAGATTATTAACTATATTACTTTACTAAGTTATCTAAAAGCTTTTAATAATAAGATACTTTATATTATTCTAAATATTACCCTAATATATAATAATAATATTTAAAATATTATAAAGTTTATTAAAAAGTAAATAAGTATTATAAGTTATATCTAGTATATACTAAGAATATATTAATATTATACTAGGTTTAGTTTATTACTAAGCTTATAAAAAGTACTTATTAAATTACCCCTTTACTTTTTATATAAGTACTTAATTTACTATTTATTTAGTATATATTATATTATACTAGTATTAATACTAATAAACTATTAGGTAATAAAGTTTAAATAAGATTATAACTCTAGGTATATATATATAATATATATTTTATAAGTACTTTAGTATTAAAGTATATTCTTAAATTTAATAAGACCTAATTTACTTTAATAAAAAATAAAATAATAGTTTTAATCCTTAGTATATTAATAATATATACTAGGTATATATAAGGACCTTTAAAATAGTTTATATTAATAATTATATTTAATATATTATAGAATAGATCTACTAGGCCTATAAGAAGATCTAAGATAATAAATAGCGGCCTTATTATATTATATACCCCTCTAATAATATTATATATATAAATAATATATATTATTAAGATTAACTAATATAATAGGTTTAACTTAGAATAAAGTATTTTATTAGCTACCCTTAAATATCTAATAAATTTACTAAGTATATATAGTTATAAGTTAATATAAATAATATTAACTTAGAATACCTTTAGTATATAATAAAGTATAGCTTATTTAAACCTAATAAATTAATAAGATATATATACTAGCTATACTTATTCTAAGATATATTACTAAGTTAGAAATTAAGATATAATAAGTTACTATATATAGTTAGTATATAAGGAGCCTTTACTAACTATATACCTAAGTCTTTTAGTATAAAGAAAATATAAAACTATACCTAATATAATATAATATTAAGTTTAATATCTTTATTCTTATAAATAATACTTACTACCCTTAGTATTATATTAGTATATATAATATATATACTTATATTCTACTATTACTAAGAAGTATTCTTATAGATATTAAAAAGTAATTAATACTTATATTTATATAATAAGATAACCTTTTATACCTTATTACTTATATATATATAGCCTAGACGACGCGCGGGGATAGCAGGGGAAAAGCGCAGGCAAGAAGAAGGGAGACGTATAATTAATATGGTTATTAAAGAGAGGAAAAGAAGCCGGGAATTAAGGAATTAGGCCTCCTTTATCTCTGCCAGCCAGCCGGCAACAGCAACAGATCAGCCAGGCAGAGACTAATAAGCAGCTATCACATCAATCACAGGAGGACACGCAGGGACGGCACAGCGGCCAGTACGACCCCGGGGCGAACCCGACATATAGGTCGCCAAGCGCGTTCACGCGGCGTTTGCAGAACAATAATAAACGCAAACGCAGCCATCACGAGCGCGCAAGGAAGTACGCTAGGGATAGGAAGCGCTAACTAGGCCACCGCGAAGGCAAAGAGATGCCCGCTAGGGGATGACTTGGCCCCGATAGAACGTCCTTTTTCCTAAGCCTAGATTAGCCAGGAAGGGTAAAATTAAGCCCCCCCCCACGCCCTTAAGGTGCCCTTAGGACTAAATCAGAGGATAAAGCTAGGAGTGCTAACTTATAACTAAGGACTTAACCTAGACCTAGACTAGTGACCTAGCTAATACCCCCCCCCTAAGAAACTTAATTAAGAAGAGGGGCCTTATAGGACCCTACTAGAAGCTAATATAGGACTAAAGTAGTTAGAAAGAAGTAAGGGTTTTCCTCTAGGGGCTTTAGTTTTTCCTTTACTTATAAATAATAACGAGACTAGATAGATATATAGTCTAATTAGTATAAATAAATAAATAAATATATATATATAGCTATTATATACTAAGAACCTACTAATTATATTTTATAGGGAAGCTTTATATTAACCCCCTTTTATAAAGCTTCTTAAGGTATTATAATACTAAGTATATTTAGGGTATCTACTTAGTACTTAATTATAAGGATAAGTTTAATATACTCCTTTTATAAATATAATTTTTAAAATTTCCTAAGGGGGCTAATATTACTAGTATATTATACTATATATATACCTAGTATATATACTAACTATATTAGGTATTTAATAAGGATATACTTTTAATCTTATTAGAGAGGTAAAAGATTATTAGATATATAAAATTAAATTCTATATAAAGGCTTAATATTAAATTATCTTATACCTTTAGAGTTAGGCCTTTATTATAAAGTAAGTAAGATACTTATAAGTTAATCTCTTATTTAAGATAATTTATAGTATTATAAATATTCTAAGTATTTCTAGGTAGAATTATATAGTAAATA
>JAEIJG010000102.1:0-54656 GCA_037289395.1 Beauveria scarabaeidicola | reverse complement strand
GCATTTTCGTTAATTCCGAGAGTTGTGCACATAACGGGCCAGATAAAGTCATCAAGAGAGCCTCTGCAAGAGGCGGCGGCGGCGGCGGCGGCGGCGGCGGCGGCGGCGGCGAGTGTGTGTTGTGGTACTATTGTTGTTGTTGTTTAGGAGAAAAGGAGTAAAAAATGATATTAGGGGGAGAAAGTCAATAAGCTAAAATAAAAAAGCGCTAGACTGTGAAGGTACTTCTATTTTAGTGGGGTATATACTAAAGATTAGGTACTACGCTAGTAGGAAAATTTCTGCTTATAAATCATCTATATAAATAGTAAAATCGTTCTGTACGAATAGTAATACTCTTATATTATTACTTATAAGCTAGTAAAAAAAGAGAGGTTAAGATATTATTATTAGGCTTATATATATATAAATAATTATTTAAAGTATTAATTAAAAACTTAATTAAATAAAAAAAAAACCTTAATACTATAAAATCTATCTTTAATATAGTTTTTATTATAAATAATAGCCTTAACTAGGGGGTATATTAAAGCTATAATAAAAATAATATATATAAGCTATAGTAGTTAGTAAGGTATTATAGTTTTAGCTACTAATTAAAAACTTATAAAGGGAAAAGGTACTTACTATATACCTTAATATATATATAAAACTAGGTACCTTTTCCTTAAGGTTTTTTTTTTTATTCTTTATATATATAATATAGAATATATTACCTAAAACCTTATACCTTTTAGTTACTTATTAACTACGCCTCTAATCATTTAACTCATCATTCGTAAGCTCAGAGATAACCTAATTGCTGAGACAACAAGGGCTTCTGACTCCACCACCCCCAGCCCCAGGTTAAAGCCGCCGCCAAGGAAAGCCAAGGCTACAGTGCCATTAACGGTCTTGCCTCTAGCTTGCTCTTATATAGCAGCTATCTAGCAAGTGACACTGCCTTATGCTGTGACACTTGCTTACGTTCTATTGCGCAATTGTTCGAGCCCAAGTTGCCAGTCGTCGTGAGAAATTGCAGTGAGATAAATGTGATACCCCAGATTTTGCGTCTTGATTCGAATATAATTAAATAACGTTATACAAGAATGCAAAGCTGCCCATCCGACCCCGAAATGTAACTTGCACCATCCATGTACTATCCTTCAATCCATACTTTCTTGCCTGTTCGGTGTTTTTTAAACGGGCTGACTCTTTAGAAGCCACATTTAGAGACGAGACTTGGCACCGCCGAGACCTAGCCCGTTGATAATGGAGCCAGCCGTGTCATCCCCCTGCCCGTTGCCGGAGCCACCAAGACCGGGAATGAGGCTCTCAACGCTGTCAAGGAGAGGGCCGACACCCTTGATGATGCCAGAATGGCCGCCAAGAAGGGGTAGATCGCGCCTTTCGGTGGGGGCAGCGGCGACGCTGGCCACGATGGTGGCCACGATGGCGGCAATGGTGTTGGCCTTCATTTTGTGTAATGGTTTGTTGAGAGAAGTAAATAATGGAAGAAGGCTGTTGTTGTTATATTCGAACAATGAGAGAATGGAACAAAGACTGGCAACAATGTTGTGGCAATTGTTCTGATATAAGCGCCGCTCAATGTTTTCTTATAGTCGGCTAGAAGTTGGCGATCTGAGACACCATATTGACGCCATTGGCAGCTTTGCACCTCGATTTGCAGAGCGCTGCAACTGCCGTCGCTTCGCGCATCATCTCCTGATAATGGTGCGATTTCATCGTGTATGTTGAAGCGAGATTACTCCAAGACGGTTCCATGTCGCGATTTTAGTGCCTTTAGGCGAATGGTGTCCCCTGGTGCCGATCACACCACCCCACGAATGTCCGCCTTGCAATTACAGGCCGATCAGATCACAATTAAGCTTGGTGTTAATTTAATTCCCAATTAGCGTAGACTTCTCCATTTAAAAATCGACCAGTGTCTAGAACCTCGCCTAAAAAAGTTAAAGAGTCAGTGATTGGCTCATCACTTACAAGCCTGCATGGTCAGGGCTGCAGGGCAGCATCCGCAGCTTGGAAAGCGTGCAAAAGTTCAAGCAGAATCAGCGTATTAGAAGCCAACTAATTCGAATTAACATTATCATTCAGATCTCAATGGGCCAAGGCGTCCACCTTAATTAGGACTCATGACAGAACAGATCCAGGCACCTCCGCTGCTCACCGCACAAATCCGACCACCACTGCTCCGCCAGGTGCCAATGCCTAGGTACGCACCATGAACGGTGTGGTATGTTCCTACCAGCGGCTGCGTCAGGCTCTTTCCACATCCCTTTAGCACCAGGTCGTAATTGTGCTGCAGAACCTTGCGCTGTGCCACATAGCTCGCACCCGCAGGATTCAGCTGGGGACTCTGCAGGTCTCGCAGGGCAGCCTGCCACTGGTCGGCGCCAAGATCCTCGCCGAACACGATCCCCGCTCCCTTGCCTCCGCGGACAGGCTTGAGCAAGTATTCATCCTTCAGGCTCGGATTGGCATGGGACTGGCGGAGCAGGTCCTCCATGTACGCTGAGCCGGGTAGAGCCGTGTCGGCGATTCCCTTGGCAAGCGCCTGCGCCTGCTCCACTGTCAGTACGCCACGATGCACCATGGGCAACACCTCTTGCTGAATGATGCCCAGCATGCGTTTGTCGTGCACGAGTAGAATTGTGCGCACGTCGTTGAAGCAGCGCAAGCTGATGTGGTGCATCATCTCCGCATCTAGGGCGGCGAGCTCGCGCTGACGAAGCTCCAGCCCAACTTGGTGGATCTCTTCCACCACCTCTCCGCTGTGTGTTTTTAATATTGATGTACTTTTGGTGGAAGCTTTGACCAAGCAGCAGAGCAGGGTTCGATTTGGATCCTCGGGGTCCGGAATCAGTCTCAAATCACTAGGAGTAATCAGGCGCGGAGTGACACCGAGACGAAGCTGAACAGCATGGACAAACATGCCAATGTCGATTCCTTTTTCCTCGCCTTTCAAGAGATGAAGCGGTCGATCGTGCCGGAAAAGGCGAAGAAGTCCGTTGAAGAACTGTTGCTATTTAGTGTGCCAATCTAACCAGAAGAGCGCGTGTAGTCATTATACCTCTGCTCCGTCGGCGGCGCCGACCAATCCCGACCTTTCCATTCCCATGGAGTCAAGCGCTGTCTGTCCGTAGCTAGCATGCATGAACCCATTGAAACAAAACCGGGCATTTATCTCTGTTAGACGAAAGTTTTCGTAGCCCTTGTCATCTTCAACAAGAAAGTCTGGTCTCCAGGACCCGAGAGTTGCTGCCGAGTACGGTGCGAGGTTACCCTGTGCGACTTGCGTATCCAGCCACTGCAATATGTCAAAAATTGGACCATGCCCAAATTGCGCCGGACAAGTCCATAACACCATACCTGCAACAATTTCTCTTCGTATTCGAGAAGTGGCATCCTCTCTGGGAATCTTGCGTCTCTATCTGCGAACCATCTGTTGACAATGTCTACGATGGCAACAGTGATCGACTCATGGAACAAGATCAGTTGCTTGTGATGGTGCTTGTACATGAGAATTGGCCGCGGACAGCCATATGTGTAGGATGTACCACCTGGCCAGATGTCTCTAGGGCATCTTTTGAGCAGAATAGACTCCTGCGCCGCATGTTCACCTGCATAAAATTCTTTTGGTGTATCATGAGTTCGGTTGACGGCCAAGTGGCCGAGTGTGCCTCGACCAAGATGTACTTGCTGCATGCGAAGTGGAATTGGGCCTGGCATTATAACAGGTTGCAAATAAGACGTTCTATTTTCTGGATCAAGCGAGAGATGATGAGATTGAAGATGAGTGTCACGACGGCCCATGCTACGGGCATGAAGCTTTTATCATGGCATGGCAGTACATGTTAGTGACATTTCCAGCCGTCCCAATATCTGCAGGTCTCAGACAAGGCTAGCTGAATTGCCTGTGTTGGTATCACAAGGGGTCGTACAGTACGATACGTAGGGTTCTTAGTGTTGATGTTCTTGCTTGCTTAGGGCCACATTTGCCCTATCGAGAGTTATAGGTCTATTATATAGTTATAGGTCATTTAACGTAGCGAGCTAATAAGAGTGCTGCATTTAGTGGCTGCAGCTAGTGGCTATAACACTAGTAGTCTTTCTCTTTTAAGGTTAAAAATCGTTAAATTCCTTAATTTAAGCTAAATTAGCTTAATTCTATTAAAAACGTAATAAAAAGTAAATTCTTCTAATATATATATATCTAGTATATCCTTCTTCTATTCTGTGCTTCTATGCCTTTATACCTTTATGCCTTCTTTTCTAGTTATTATTCCTTTATATTATTATAGGCCACCTATCCTTATATCTTAATATTAATCTTATTTATATTAATAAGGCTTTTAAGCGTTAGATTTAGTGATATTTTTATTATAGTGTTAGCTAGGTTATAGCTACTATTAATCTATCTTATCTTATATACCTCTCTTTATTTATATAATTATTAGAGCGCTATAATATTAATTATAAGTTATTTCTCTTTTATAGTGCCTAATTTAACTAGGCATTTATATAGTAAGAAAGAATTAGTTATTAGAATTATTAGGATCTCTAGGAGGCTAAGCCTCTTAGTTATTATCACTAGTATTAAATTAAGGGTATACGTAATATCTACTCCCTATACTATACTATATAATTTACTTACTAGGGCGCTTTATGTTACTCTCTTTAATTTTATTAAGCTATATATAATAATATTACCTCTTAAGAGACTCTAGTTATTAGCTTAATCCTTATTACCTAGGATAATAATATAACCTAGCTAGGAGCTTAAGTCTTTATTATTAGTAAATAATCCGTTAATAAAGGTAAAAAGCTTAGCCCTAGTGAGGTTAATAAGGATATATTAAAGTCTTCTCTTTATATTATCTATCTACTATTATAGATAGCGGCGGAGCCACTTAAAATTATTATTATTTAGCTCCTTTTACTAGGCTACTATAGAGAGGTTATAGGCGGCTTCTAGCTAGTAAATAGTTAATAGGTATACTCTATAAGCTTATTACTCTACGTATTCTTACTTTATTATTAAGAGAGCTAACCTATTAGCTTACCCTTTTTATATAACTATAATAAAGTTATTAAAGCCTAGGGTGATTTAGTAACTGTTAAAAAGTAGTGGCGTTTTCGCTATAAGGAATTCCTTTAGTTTAGTAGTAAATCTAGTAGCTATAAGCTTCTTATCCTTAAGTTAGGTAAAATTCTTATCACTTAGGCCTATTATATTATCTATTTATATTCCTATAAGGCTAAATTTATCGCCTATAGAGATTATAAGGTATAGATTAAAGGTTAAAGTGATTATACTAAGCTACTTATAATAGTGCTTTAAGTAGGTCACCTACTAGTAGGTGCCTACTTTTAGGATACTATATAAAGGCTTAATCACCTTTATAATTATACTCTCTAGGTACTAGTTATAAAGTTATTATAATAGCCTTATAAGGATAACTTATTAGAGCGGGGTATTTAATTATATATATACCTAGGTAATATCTCTTATCTAGAGGCTAATTTTTCTCTAAGTAAGTAAGGGAGCTAGTATAATAAGTAGCTACTAGCTATTTCTCTAGATTATTAGTGATTCTATTAATATAATAAATTTACCTTAGTTATTATAGCTATAAATTATAAGGCGAGATTTCTTATAGGGCTTATTAGTGTCTTTACCTTTTACCTTATATACTATCTATGCCTTAAAAAGGCGGTATTAGCTATATTTATTTTTATTATATTATTTAAATTAGAAGACACTTCTATTAAGTAACTACTTAACCTTATTAGAGTTAGATTTCTTAAATAGCTAGCTAGGTGTGGTTATTAGGCCCTTCTCTTATAGCTTAGTAGCTAGCTCTTAGTTAACTTATTCCTTAGTGGTAATAAACGTTTTATTAAAAAGGGTATTATTAGAAAGAGCCTCTACTAGGAAGGCTTTATTAAGTATAGATTTATTATAAGGTGTCTTATTAAAGAAAGCTTTATTAAAGATAGATTTAGCTAAGAGGGCCTTATTCTAGCTATATTTACTATATCTTAGTTATATTAACCTCCTTAGTGCTAGCCCCTCTTCTAATCTTTCTTCTACTTCCTCCCCTGCCTTACCTCTATTACTACTAGGTTCGCTAGTGGTGAGAGTAGTTATAGCGCTCTCTCCACCACTTCTTCTAGTGGCGCTAGGCTCGCTGGTGGCGAGAGTAGTTATAGCGCTCTCTCCACCGCTTCTTATAGCGGGGGCGCTATTAGTAGCGAGGGTGATTAGCGTGCCCTCTATACTACTTCTTCTAGCTAGGGCGCTATTAGTAGCGAGGGTAATTAGCGTGCCCTCTATACTACTTCTTCTAGTGGCGCTGGGCCTAGGTTCGCTAGCGGGAGGGGCCTCTCTTAGGTATAGCCTAACGACCGTTAACTAGAAATTAGCTAGGCCGTGTGGTATATCTAGAGTGTACGTCTCTCCGTACATAGCAATAAGTCTATATAGCCCCTACTAGCCGCCTTTCTCTTAGAATATAGACACTTCTAATTATAAGGGAAGGCTTCTAATATAGCTAGTGACTAGGCTATTCCTTATTCTAAGGGCGTCCCTTACTTACCTCTTAGTTAGAAGCTTTCTAACTTTATTAATAGCTTTCTAAATAGCTTTAGTATAGTAGGAGATAGATGTGTTAGGTAAAGAGGTATTAGTTAATTAGAGGTATACTCTAAATACTAGTAGGGTTAGTATAATACTATTAGGTCTAGTGGTATTATTAATAGCTTTAATAACTACTTATAATTTCTAGTTAGATATTATATTACTACCTATTTCCTTATTAAGGATCTTATAGGTGTAGTAGAGGACTCTATAGTACCTTTTTACTTTATTAATAGTATTATAAGCTTTAATAGGGGCTTTATAAGTCTAGATATTTAGGGACTTTATATACTCCTTAAATTTAGCGGAAGTGAAGTTTTTACTAGCGTTATATATAATATAGTCTAGTAGACTAATATACGTATTTATCTAATATTCTTTAATTATATTAAATATATCTTAAGCCTTCTAGCTAGTTAGTACTAGGAATTAGGTAGCTTAGAACACTATAGTAGAATTAACTATATAGAGTACTAGGTGTCCTTAAATATAGAAGATATCTATAATTATCTTAAAGTTAAACTTAGGGTTATCCTTAAGGGTAAATTTAAATTAGCTAGGCGCTTATATATTTATTTAATAATAATAGTATACTTTATTAATCTTCCTAATAAATTTAAGATTAAATTCCTTATTAGTATACTTTAAGACTTAGCTTAGTTAATTAATAAAGGGGTGTCTAAATCGTTAATATAGTTAGTAAAGCTAGGTCTTAGAGAGTATAAAAGCTATACTCTTAGTGGTATTAATTTATTACTAGGGGTAGCCTTATTACCTTATAACTAGAATCTATTTACTACCCTAGATTAATAGGTTATCTAGGTTATTAAATTTAACCCTTATCTTATCTATATTAGTTAGTAAGAATAGAAAAGGCATTAGTATTAATAGAATCCTAAAGTTAATTATTCCTAGGCTTATTAGTATATAAACTCTGCCTTTAGACGTAGTAGAGCTAGCGCTAAATTTAATAATTAATATAGGGGTATCTTTAATCTTAAGGTGTAGTATTATTCTTAGTAGTGCCTTAACCTATAGTATGCCTGCTATTAAGTTGCCTAAGGCACCTATGTCTAGTAGGATCCCTTAAAAACTTTACTTATAATATCTTAATATTAATATATAGATATCGCTATATTCTAAAGTTATCTCTAGGTCTAGTATAGGTATAGTGGTAGCGTGGTAACTATAGCTACTAGGTTAGCTCGGTTGGTTAGCTAATAGAGTGTGGCGGGTAGTAGAGTTAGTAAGTATAGTAGTAACTTTACCTAGGGTAGGTATATTAGCTATAAAGAAGTTATTAGTAATAGTTATTAATAAGGTAAAGAAATTCTTACTAAGTTTATCTTCACTATTATAGTTATTATTATTAAAGAGGTTAGTAATATATATCTATTCTAGTAGCTTATCTGCCTTATTAGGGTACTTATTACCTTTAAATTTAGTTAGGAATAACTAGAATCTCTTCTCTATTAGTGGTAATCTATAGTTCTTCTTTTTAAACTATATATCGTGGGATATAGCACGCTTAGAGTTAGAGTGCCTCGTTAACTAGTAGCTAGTTTTACTATATATATAGCACTTCTTAGTATACCCTCTAAATTAGCTAGAATTACCTAGGGTATTACTATAGGTATTTAGGGCTTATTAGTGTTAATTATTATAGGCGGGGTAGTAGCTATTATTATTAACTAAATAATTATAGTATTCTTAATTAGTAATAAAGGCGGCCTAGTGACTAGTGGCCTTCTTCTTCTTATATAAATTAGCTACCTACCTAAGTTTAGTGGCGAGGCCGTTAAACGTTAGGTCTAGCTTTATTAATACTATAGTATAGGCTTTAATATTAATAATAGCGCTATAGAGAGCCTCTCTTTTCTTACTATTACTATTACCTTTTTCTTAGTTAAGGCTATAGTATAGCTTCTAAATTTAGTTAATAATATAATTAATATATTTAGTTATAAGCTTACTAGGGCTCTTATTAATAGTTTTCTAAAGACTAAGGGTATACTATTTAGTATAGTATCCCTCTATTATAATTAGTGACTTAAAGTGCTACTTAATATATAGTATAAGACTATTATAATCTAGCCTAAGGTGGGATAACTACACCGTATAGTACTTAGAGGCGGCACTAATTAGTATAATAGGTAGTGCCCTTCCTTATACTACTTCTAGCACTTTAAGGCGGCTATATTTATTATAAAAGATATTAAGTTTAATATAGATAAATTTATCTCTCTTACTAAAGTATTTCTTATAGTCTAAGTAATTCTTTATTAATTACTTAAGCTTATAAGAGATATTAATAACTTATAGTTAGCCGCTAGTATCCTAGCCTTAGCTTTAACCTATCTCTAGTTAGTGTGTATTATTATTAGCTCTAAAGGTAGCTACTCTAGTAGCTATAGCCTCTATTACTCTTCTCTTAAGAATAACTTAGGGTGGCTAATTATTATCCTATTCTAGTATCTTTTCCTTCTTATATAGATTATTAAGTGCCTTTATAATTAAGTATCTTAGCTACCTAACTATATAGACACTATATTTATATAGCTAGTTATAGAATCTATAGATAATAAGTAGATTTCCCCTAGTAAAGGTTACTATTATTTAGAGGGTAAAGTCCTTAATAATATATATAAAGATCCCTTCTAGATTATTATCTTTATTTATATAAATAAAATTAATAATAGTATTATTAATTTAGGTAATAGTAGTAGTAGGTGTGTTAATTATTAATAGTTCTATATCTTCCTAATTACTTAAGATAAATTTTATATATTTAGTAATAATTCCTAGATATATAGGGGCCCCCCTATTATCTACGTTCCTATCGCCTTATTATAACGAGGATAATATATTAATAGATAAATTTAATAATTTTAATTTCTTATAATAGAATAAGATAATTAAATCCCTTAGGAATTAGTGACTTAACGGTTATTAGATCTTTTTTTAGGAAGAGGTTATATTTAAGAAAACTCTATAGGGGAGTAGTGTGTTTATAGCTAGACCTATTAAATTAGCTTATTTAATAGTATAATGTTTTTATATTAAAATAAAAAGCTTATCTCTTCTTAGTAATTCCTAACTATCTGTGGTTTTATAACTACTAATTAGTGTTAGTATTATAAGGGGTCGTATAGTATAATACGTAGGGTTCTTAGTGTTAATATTCTTGCTTGCTTAGGGCCATATTTGCCCTATCGAGAGTTATAGGTCTATTATACAGTTGTGGGTCATTCGACGTAGCGAGCCAATGAGAGTGCTGCATTTGGTGGCTGCAGCTGGTGGCTGCAACAGCCTGAAAGAATTACGGCTGCAAGCTATAGGTTCTATTTGGTCTATGCACATATTTCATTATGATGAAACATGTATCTTGTAAGTGGGACGTGGTGGTACTTACGCCAGCCACAGTGCCGCGACGTCAACAACTCACATCAATCGCAGCCATAGCCTGGTGAAAATGCAGTCATCACTTGCAGGCCGTTGATTCGTTCGAAAAATAGCTCTTTGACATCATTGACGAGTTGCTGTTCTAAAGTACGTCGGCAGGGTGCTTGACCAGCATGTCGCTGGGCAGCTCTACATAAATGTCTCGGGACAATGGGCGCGTGGCGCATCTTCATTGCGCCTCCAGCCGCGCACCCTCAAGATTATCAGTAACACAAAGCTCCACAGCTTTGAGGGTACAGAACCGTTTTGGCCGCTTCTCACCGCCGCTCGGCGAATAAGTTGATATATTGTACGACTGTCGGCATCAAAGAGACTGGTACCGAGCTGCGGGTCGTAGAACATGAGCAAGATCAATATAAGCATTTTCCTGCCTGCCTTCCTTCTTCTCTATCGCCATCTTCCTGTACGGTAGATTCATAGCTCTGCTAGAATACTGCCGGGGTTGCAAGACGCGGCCGTAATTCATGACTGCAGGAGTACCGACAGCAGCAGCATCTACTGGACTTGGGCTTTCGCATACGACACATAACAGACAGGCGCTACTGTTCGTTCAGTGCAGCGCAGAACTAGCGTGTTGACGAATAGCCTTTGTCTCAGTTTAATGTGCATCGCTATATCCATCCGTACAGATGGGTTTCACGAGGGCGAGTAGGCATTCAATCCGGTCAAAAGCCATGAGCATCTTTCATCTGCGGGACAAGAGATAGGTTACCCGGACAGATTTAAATATGCAAAAAAACCCAAGAAATAGAAATAGCTTGCGAGAGCGGTACTGACATACATATTCCACACCTTGGTTCTTGCTCGCCTCTCGCTTCTCATTTATTTTGCTCTTCTTCCTTGCCAACTTTCTCCCATTGCTTCTTCTTCAGTAGCTAGTAGATCATACTTAATAGATGCTAGAATTGTTCTTGTTCCCGCCACCATTGTCGGGCTAATGCTGCGGGGCATGTCGAGCAACCCTTCACCGCCCAAGAAGGCAACTCGGCCACACGCGCATTTTGCCACTTGGAAAGTTGTCATCGAAAAACCAACGAGACTCAGTTCAGATTTAAAATTACCGCCGAATTCTTAGTCAACTCAAAAAAATTATCCCAGCGATTGGCAAATGTTGCCCGAGCAAGACGGAAAACTGGAGGTGCCCCAGCAATGCCCAGCATTGAGCTCATAGCGGGGAAGATACAGCGGAGAAGCCAGCGATGGCGGACTTGCCGGGCTCGATAGCGCTGTAAACGACGGAAAATGCCCTGAATATTTGGAGCTACCCGCAATTTGACCACGCTAAGGGTTCCATCTCGGTCGCCGTCGCCGAACTCCCCGGCCGCCGGCCATTTGCTGGCCGCCGGACCATCGTCATTTGCAGTGGCAACTTCCATCTCGCCCCGTTTCTTCGCCTGTCAGGCTGTCAGCTTCTAGTTATCCTATGCACACGCCCCTAGTTCCCCGCCATCCCCTCCCCCTCCGCTTCTCCCGTGCTCCCCGAACCTTCATCTTCTCTCGTAATTTCTCAACAATCGGGCAGCCTGCTCGAGCATCATACTTACAAAAGCGCTCGGTCAATTGCTTCTATCCCTCGACTAGCGACCTATTCGTAATCACGCCTTATATTTCATCACCCCAGAGAGCTTAATCGACAGATCGTTACTCTGCGAATTGCTCCAAAGCTGCCGCCATGTACGCCCACAATAAGCCTATCAACCCATTGGAGTATGTCCTGCGACCATTCATCCTCACCGTTGTCGAGCCAAAATGGACACTGACCGAGATTTCTCACAACAGACCTCCAGCCAAGCTGGTAAGACGCACTCATAGAGCTGCCCCTCCGGCGTTCCGCCACTTGGCGCCGCTGTCAAAAAACCCCAAAGCTCCCAGTGCAAGCGCGGCGCAAGACTGATCAAGGCACACCAGGACCATTACATTGGTATCGATGTCGGCACAGGCTCCGCTCGTGCCTGCATCATTGACGAATCTGGCGACATCAAGGCCCTCGCTGCACAGGACATTAAGATGTGGCAGCCTCAGACTGGCTACTACGTACGTCGCATAGACTCAAGCCCGGCTCTTTGGACTAATAACATGGTGCACAGGAACAATCTACGACAGACATTTGGCAGTGCATATGTGAATGCGTTCGCAAGGTAGTCGGCGAATCTCAAGTCGATCCCAACTCCATTAAAGGAATTGGCTTTGACGCCACTTGCTCTTTGGCCGTCTTCTCGACCGACACCGACGAACCGATTGCCGTTACCGGCCCTGACTTCCAAAACGACGGCAATGACCGCAACGTCATTCTGTGGCTTGACCACCGACCCGTCGAGGAGACCGAGCTCATCAACAATACAGGCCACAACCTTCTCAGATACGTCGGAGGCAAAATGAGCATCGAAATGGAAATTCCCAAGATCCTCTGGCTCAAGAACAATATGCCCCCAGAGCTTTTCGCCCGATCCAAGTTCTACGATCTCGGAGATGCCCTCACCCATATCGCTACGGGAAACGAGAGTCGCAGCTTTTGCAGCACCGTCTGCAAGCAAGGTTTCGTCCCAGTTGGTGTGGATGGCAGTGTCAAGGGCTGGCAGGAAGACTTTTACGACACGATTGGTCTGAGTGATTTGGTTCAAGACAATTTTAAACGCATGGGTGGCGTCGATAAGGTGGTGAGCCACTCTCTTCTCCATCACATTGATTCTCGTCTCTGCTTAAACTGAATCCAAATCATTCGAGTTCAATGATCTGGGTCAGAAGCTAACTACTCCGCTTCCCAGAATGGAAGATACGCCAGTGCTGGTGAATGTGTTGGCACCCTGAGCAAGCAGTCTGCCTCTCAGTTGGGCCTTCCCCAAGGCATCGCCGTCGGCAGCGGTGTCATTGATGCTTACGCCGGCTGGATTGGAACTGTCGGCGCCAAGGTTGATCTCGGCGACGACGAGCTCAACGCCAATGCTCCCAACAACGACCTTGCCCAGGCATTCACTCGCCTTGCTGCTGTGGCTGGTACTTCGACTTGCCATCTTGCCATGTCCAAGAACCCGGTTTTTGTTCCAGGCGTCTGGGGCCCCTACCGTGATGTACTCCTACCAGAGTTTTGGATGGCTGAGGGTGGCCAGTCCGCGACTGGCGAGCTGCTTCGACACATGCTGGATATCCACCCTGCCTTCAACGCGACGCAGGCGCTGGCTAAAGCGGAGGATAAACACATTTACGATTGGCTCAACGCCCACCTCGAATATATGGCTGAGAAAGACAATGCACCCGCCGTGTCATACCTTGGCCGCCACCACTTCTTCTATGGTGATCTGTGGGGTAACCGTTCTCCCATCGCAGACCCTACCATGAAGGGTGCTATGATTGGACTTGACAGTGACAAAAGCACCGACAATCTGGCTCTCTGGTACTATGCTACCATGGAGTTTATTGCTTTCCAGACGCGCCAAATTATCGAGCAGATGAACAAGTCTGGTCACGAGATCTCGTCGATCTTCATGTCGGGCTCGCAGTGCCAGAACCCGATTCTGATGAACCTGATGGCTACCGTCTGCAGAATGCCAGTCCTGATCCCTCGCTATGTTCACGCAGCTGTCGTGCACGGTGCTGCCATGCTGGGTGCCAAGGCTGCTAGTCACATCGAAGAAGGTCGCGACCCCGAGTCGCTCTGGAGCATCATGGATCGCATGAGCAAGCGCGGTCGCCTGGTTGATCCCGGTACCGATGCCGGCGAGGTGGCAATGCTCGACGCCAAATACGAAGTCTATCTTGAGATGTGCAACAGTCAGCAAACGTACCGCAAAAAGGTGGACGCCGCTACTTCAAAGTGGAAGAAGGAGTTGGGCGGCGACGCATGATTTAAACGGATATGGAGAAGGCGCATTTTAATATAAACAAAAAACTAATTATGATATAGAGTGGTACGGATTGTACTGATGGGGACAGGATGCACAAGCATCCTATTTGATACGAGAATACCTGACAATATAGAAAGATAGAGGCTTGGACATTGAATGCTCACGTTTTCAGTGGTTTTGAACCCCCTTTTTTTGTTGAATCATATGCATTTTCTTTCAATCTTCATCTTTGTGTAATCGGCCTCTTTTGCTGTCACCGGCTCGCCCTCGTTATTAAAGTGAGCAACGATTTCTGCCTGCTGGACTCGTCCACGGTGTGCCTGGCTTTGGTTGGCCACGCGACATCTTCTCAAAATGGGCCCATCATCTACTCTGTTAGAGAAGACAAAGAAAAATAACACATTTTAGACGTACAGACATGTTGTAGACTTGCTCATGAACTTTATTGCTTCTACAGCCCCACCTGCGCTCTGCCGACCTTATGATTGGGCTAAGCCTCCCGTGCCTGTGCCTGGCCAGCAGCCAAGCGCCAAAATTCTAGCAACCAAGCAAAAGTAGCAACGCAACATCAACGCGACGACACATCCAGCCTCGACCATCAACACGTCACTTTCGGGCGCACAGCAGCATCAATCCATTGCGCACGCATCCAGCGAGCTTTCCGGCTCTTCCCTTTACCGCGTCCTAGCTGATTTCCGCGCCCATCTCCCCACCCTGCCACCGCCCAACGTCTTGTTGATTTCGGAAGCTCAACCTGCGAACCGAGAGCGTCAACATTCGCCCGACCAACCATGTCTCTTTTCGGTGGTGGTGGCGGCGGCGGCGCCACTGGCGGCAGCGGCGGCGGCGCCACTGGCGGCAGCGGCTCGCTCTTTGGGCAAAGTAACCCGAATCAGCAGCAGACGAGCAACGCGACCTTGACCAGCGGCGGGCTGTTTGGCGCGCAGAACAAGCCCGCGACTGGGGGCGGACTGTTTGGCCAAAGCACCCAGCCGGCTGCGGGCACGACTGGCGGTGTCTTTGGACAGCCTGCGCAGAATCAGACGCAACAGACGGGCACGACGGGTGGGCTCTTTGGGCAAAACACGCAGAACCAAACACAGCAGACTGGGATGGCTGGTGGTGGGCTGTTCGGCCAGGCCCAGACGCAGGGAACGAGTGGCGGCGGTCTATTTGGCCAGGCCCAGACACAAGCCACAACCGGCGGCGGGCTCTTCGGTCAGAACAATCAAGCTCAGACACAACAAGCTGGAACCACAGGCAGTGGCCTTTTCGGCGCGAAGCCTGCGACGAGTGGCGGCGTCTTTGGTCAACCGGTTCAAACCCAGTCTTCCAATGCATTTCAAACAGCCAGCGTGAGCGTTCTTGGTGGTCAACAACAGCAGCAGCAGCAGCCCGCTGGGTCTGGGCTTGGCGGCAGTCTCTTCTCCAACCAGCCACAAAGCAACGCTCAGAATGGCGTGACCGCGCCCTCGCAGCCCGCAGGCGCGTACTTCGATAGTTTGTTTGCAAAGACGCAAAAGGCCGGTGGTCAGAACAATTCAAACATGGAGGACCTTCCGAGCCTCGAGCTCGGCCTCGGCGATCTCCGCCACCGTTTGCGCAAACTTCAGTCTAAGCCTAACGAGAAACCTCTCGAAGGCAAGGCGCACTACCTGCTTGCGGCAGCAGGCGTCAACCCTGGTGCTGCGGCCAAGGACTTGGGACTTTTGGACGTGCAGGGACGTACCGAACGCGCCGCGCATGGCGGTTATGCTCCGAGCGAAATCGACGTCGAAACCTACCTCTCGAATCTGCAGACCAAAACAACATTGAGCATGATCTCGGACGGCTTGGAACGATCGGTCCGCGACTTTGATAACTTTCTCGAAGACAACGTTGCGATGGAATGGGATGTGCAGCGCAAGCGAATCTACGACCACTTTGGCATCAAACCTCAGGAGAATGGAGCTGCTAGCCGCGAAAGTCAGGGCGGTTTCGGCCGCTCTCGACGAAGCAAAGCACAGAATGGTACTTCCAAGGCCTCTCGCGCCTCGGTTTTCGGGAATTCCGCCCTGCATCGTTCTGTTATTGGTGCTCCTAGCCGCATCGGAATGCACGAGTCCGAGTTTACAGACATCGATCCAGCCGCAGATGTCAAGAAGAAGGGCGGACTAGAGGACCGGGGGATGCGCGAAAGGCAGCTGAAGCTTACCGACAAAGTTCGCAATTTGAATATGTGTCGACTCGATAACCGCCCATATCCCATTCTACATGAGCTCTGCCAGGTTGAAGAAAAGTCGCACGAGCCTCATGCGTTCCATATAGTCGAGGCATACCGTGCCATGATTGAAGTCGTCGGGGAGCAGTCTGTCAACTCTCCCCTGGGCTACAGCGCAACAAAGGAACGCGAATTCGCCGGCATATATCTGGATGAGAATCCAAACTCTCCTCAGTCTGTTGAAATGAAGAAGAAAATTCTGTGTGGCGCAAATGCATTTTTGGAAAACCAGTTCATTCGAGAGGTCGAGAGCCTCATCGCAAAGCATCCCCACGAGGCCAAGCTTGGTGGTCTCCCCGACATCACAAGCAAGATCAAGGCATACATCCGCCTTCGTTCGGCGAGAAAGGATTTGGTACCCGACAACACGGAGCTGCAGCAGGTTCAGGGTGAATTTGTTTGGGCGATAGTATTCTACCTAATACGTTCCGGCAACGTCAACGAAGCCGCGAAATATGTCAACGATAACAGCAATCAGTTCAGAGGAATCGACAGGACGTTCTCGACATATCTCAACAACTATGCTGCCAGCGAAGATCGCAGAATCACGAATAGAAAATTACTGGAGCGCTGTACCAACGAATACGTCCAGCGATACCGCAATGCCCCCGACAACTCCATTGATCCGTTCCGCATGGCTTGTTACAAGATTATTGGCCGAATCGAGCTAGCGAACCGCGATCTGAATGGATTCAACACCGACATCAATGACTGGATTTGGTTGCAATTCAACCTCGCTCGCGAAGGCGACAAGACTGTAGAGATGGCAGGCGAGTCTTATGGTCTTGCAGAACTGCAAACCAGTATCCGGGAGATTGGTCTAAAGCACTTTCCCAAGACTGTCTCCGATGATAACAACAGCGGTAGCTTTGGCATGTTCTTCTATCTTCAGGTACTTTCCGGCATGTTTGAGGATGCGATTGGCTACCTATACTCTTTCTCATACGTTGATGCTGTGCACTTTGGTATCGCTCTCGAATACTATGGCCTTTTGCGGCCTAGCGACCCGATGTCGGCGCCAAATGATCTTCGCAGCCACAGCAGCAAGAATCTGTCTCAGATCAACTTTGGCAGAATGATCGGATACTACACTCGTGACTTCCGTGCCGCCGATGTCGTATCAGCTGTCGACTATCTGACGCTGATCTGCCTCAATCAGGACTTGGGCGGCGAAGCCGGCCGACGACAGAGCAGCCTGTGCCACGAAGCCCTGCGTGAACTGGTACTTGAGACGCGAGAATTTAGCAAACTTATCGGTGATATTCGCCCAGACGGCCAGCGCATCCGCGGCATTATCGAGATCCGGGGTCCTCTTATTGGGCTGAGCGATGAGGACGACTTCATTAACACTGTCACGCTGCAGGCGGCAAGTTTTGCCGACGAGAACGGGAGAACCACCGACTCTGTACTGCTGTATCACCTTGCGGGCGAGTACGACGCTGTCGTTGCAATCGTTAGCCGCGCTATTAGTGAGGCCATCTCCCTCGAAATTGGCGAGGACCCCATGCGCCTGATGCCCATCAAGCCTAGAGCCGGCGGGAATGATGCGGATGCTCAGCAAGGGACCAGCCTGAGCTTAGCTGCCATTGACGATCCAGTCGAGCTTGCCAAGACAATGATGCACATGTACGAGCGCGACGCCATGTTTTACCGCAAGATCCAAGACACCAATAAGATGGCTTGCCGCGTCTTGTTGGAAATGAGCACTATCAAGAACCTCGTCGAAACTGCCCAGTGGGCACAATGTCTTGATGTGAGTTGATGTTATACTTGACCATGCCAATCAACTGCTAACACGAAATAGAAAATACGCGGTCTCGAAATTCTGCCACTAGAGGCCAGTGGCGACGCCAGCATCATTCGCTCCTACGCAGCTAAATTCTCGGCCCTTCCACAGCCTGTCTCCATCAACGTACCGAATCTGCTGATGTGGACCATTATCAGCTGCGTGCGACAGCGCGAACAGCTCACCAACGGCCAGTTTAGCGGCAACGAGGGAACGCGCAGGATGATGGTGGATCAGCTCAAGCAGATGACGCTTGACTTGACGACATATACTAGCCAGCTGCGTTATCGCTTCCCGCCGCATCTGCACGAGGCTCTCGCGAGGGCGTCTGCAGAATAACAAGAGAAAAGGAGCCCACGGAGAATGGGGATTTCTGTATTTTCGTTTGGGAATTCTTCATATTCGACCAGGTCTTTGTTTTTGTTCGCGTAGACTAGACGGAAGATCTTTGCAGGAGGATCTTTAACTCAGACGACGGTTCTACCTTTTCAATGCATTGCACACGTCCCGTCATCTTCGTGCTTACATGTATACCTGCTAAAGCACATCAATCTTGCCCCGACTCCAGACTGAAGGTAGCCGACCTGGACTACTCACGGCAATTGATGTGTCTTTCCTACTCCGAATGAGTTTGCCAGCAGGACAAGGCACCTTGGTCATGTGCTCCACGACCACTTCACCCATCCAAGAGCATGGAACCTAGTCTCAAACTACTCCTTATAGCTGATATAGAGTGACGGAGTTATGAATATTAGCCTAAACCAGCCGCGCGACAGTTCTGTATAGAGTGAGGTATTGTAAAGACTCGGCCGGCCGACGCCGGCGGTTGATGTTAAACCTCTCTCTACACTTGACCAAGTTCCTAGCATACGTTTTCGAGAATTATTAAAAGCGCCGCCGACAGGAATGACATCAAAACTTCCGCGCCACGCTATTCACCCATTTAGCCCCAAGACACCACGGCACTCTAATCTCCCCTTCGCCCGTAGGAGGCTCAACCCCCCCCCCCCCCCCCCCCCCTCCAATACATGTCAAAAGTCTCCCGCTCAACATCATACGCCGAGTCCCCGTCTCTCGCGACGCTCTCCACCGGGATGCCGTCCCGCGCCGCGCGCCGGCCCTGTCTGTATCCGACTCCAGAGCAGCTCCTTGCCAGCCCCTAGCTCAAGGGTTAGTAAGAGAGAGAGTATGCTCGCAGTTTGGGACGCCTGCGGTGCACGGCGCCTGCATACCTGCTATGGCACACGTCAGGAGCACGACCGGCCGCTGGTCAGTCGTCGTCCGGTAGAGCCGAGGCCGTATCTATTTGTTCCATCGCCATCCGTGTAAGTGCCAAGGCGTTATCCTGGATCGCGATCGAGCGCATCTTACTACTTCAAAGGCGGGCGACTCTACGGGGGCGAGCCCTGCAGAGGCGGCGCTTATCGTCGCCATTGTGCACAATGCTTGCTTATATGATTTTGCCAAAATTTCATCTCACAGTAGAGTCATGTTGAGTTGATTACTTGTCGTCTGGGTGTTGATAACGTTCAGCTGATAACTTCACAGCAGTAGCTAGCGCTGCTCTGCTGATCGGCAGTCGTGACATGTTGCCGATTGAGAATGGGCCATTACACCGACGTCAACGGGTCACAATGTTGGCAATTGGATCACAGAAAAAACAGCTTGCCTCATATTCTCGGACAGCAATACACACAGCTAGTTTGTCCGTACACACAAACGTGACCATCAACTCCAAAACTCCGAATTCATGCAACCCAAACAGTGGCACCCAACAGGCACTATTTTTTGGCTTTAGCCTTGGCCTTCGACTTTGCCTTTGGTATTGCGTCCTCTTCGTCATCCCCCTTTGCTTTTGTTTTCTTGGTTGCCTTCTTTGCCTTTGGCTGCTTGATATACTTGTCCTTCTTGAAATCGATTTCGTCGTCGTTTTCGACAGGGATTTCTACCAATTCGGCGTCGTCTTCTTCTTCGATTGCTTCTTCCAGATCCGGTATGTCCTTGGCTGATTTCTTTGGCGCTACAACATTTGTACTAGCCTTCATGAATGGTACCGGATGGCTCATGGCGTTATACCTAAGCGATACATTAGTTAGGGCATCCAGTCTGCAAAGGGCAGATTATACTTGCGTTCGTGTAAAAGCAGCCTTAGTCTTGGACTCAATTTTGACGTTGTTTTCATCCATCAGCCCAACGCCAAGCTCTTGTATAGCATCAAAGTCTTCACGTGTCAGGTAGTATGCGTCCATCAGATCGATGACCTCTGATACAGCCTCCGAACCTTCAAGTTGAAGTTTATCGATGAGTTGCTTCCAGAGGATGGGCATGTACTGCTGGCGAATTTCATTGTGGTCGCCGGAACTCTTCAGGCGCATGTGAGAATGGATTTCGCGGATATATCTTCCAAGCTTTCCAGTCTTGCTGAGATTTCCAAGATATGAGGTGAAAGTCGAACCCATAAGCTGGCCAGCGATGAAGCTCGCGGGACGAACAGTACTGAAAACGGCGTGCGTTGGCATCAAACTCCAGTGCTGCTGAGGACCATGAATCATTCTGTCGACCAAGTCGCCGTCACTGATGCTTTCCGCAGCCTGGTCAAATAATTCCAATGCCTTAAGCTTCTCCTCTCGCTTGTTGTAACCCTTGCCGTTGAGCGCCATTGGTTTCGTGCGGAGGTAATTCTCCTGAATCATGAGGAAGCTGAAATCGTGATCGTTGAAGTAGAGCTCGATCTTGTCATTGAGCGTAGCCTTGCTAGCCGGTGCAAAGAGCCCGCCACCTAGCATCTTTTGGCAAATATCCCATGGTTTGAGAACAACGTGCTTTTCCCAGGCCTTGGTCATGGCTTTGCCCTGGTCGTAGTTCATGCTGGTCTGGTCCAGTTTTGCTGTCGAAATCATGTTGATGATTTGTCTGATATCCTTGTTGCTCCCTTCAATCAAGGCATCGACAACAGGGGGTGGCAATTTCAGGCCTTCGCGATGGCAGATTGTCATGATGCGTGACCTCACTTGGTCCACCGTTGGTCGGTTGAATCGAACGTCAAACGCAACGTGGTCGAAAGGTTTCATCTTCGGTAGACGTCGCTCGTTGCATATGAGAATCAAGGGGATTTCAGTCTTCTTGCAAAACTTGGCCATTGCGCCAACACCTCCTCTATCGCCACCAGACATGCCGTCTACCTCATCCATGATGAGCACGATCTTCTTTTTTGTGGTGTCCACACTTTTGCCGTCGCCTGCAAAGAAACCCAGTAACGAAGTGTTGTTCATGACATCGGTGACGCCTGCTTCGACTAGTCTCTTGCTACGGGCATCACTGGCGTTGCTTTCAAGAACGTCATAGCCTTCCAGCTTGGCAGCCAAATGGGCTGCTGTTGTTTTGCCGATACCGGGGGGGCCCGAGATAATGATTGCTCGCTCGCCGCCCATTCCATCCGCACCGCGCTTCTGAAAATTGTACTTCTTGGCCTTTGGCCAATTCCTCAGCCAAGCTTGGATCTTTTCCACTTGGCCTTTGTTGCCGCAGATGTGGTTCAGTTGAGTAGGGGCATATTTAGAGGTGAGAAGCCGGGTAGGGGCATCAGAACGAGGCGGGAGGGGAGCTGCACCCGGCACACTGGCTGCTGCTTTGGCGGCCTTGGCCTCGGCGGCTTTTTTGGCCTTCTCCTCAGCTTCCATCTCTGCGATTTGCTGTTTGATCTTTTCTTCCTCGGCCTTTTTCTTTTCTTGAGCCTTCTGGGCTCCTTTGCCACTTCCACCGTGAGCCGGAAGCTTGCGAATCAAGTCGAACAACCCGTTTTCGTCTATACTTCTGATACCGAGCGACTTGATTTTGGCCAATTTGCTGGGGCCTGCATCGTCACCGAGGACGACGAAGCTAGTTTTGCTGCTGGGCTGGCCAGTAACTTTTCCGCCATAACGTTTCACGAGTGCCTGGCCTTCTTCTCGAGCAATTGTGCGCAAAACACCGGTAAACACGAAGGAAAGGCCGCTCAGGCATTCTTCTTCGCCTTCGGGGATGTCAGCGCTGCCTACGGGTTGGACAGTCGCATTTCCACCTCCTGCAGCTTTTCGCCAATCGAACTTGACATTTGGGTCCTTTGGAGGTGGAGTCGGAGGCCGCACCGTAGCAACGCTATCTAGAATATTCTGGATAGAAGCATCTTCGGGCTCGTCGGCTTTTTTGGCCCGGGGCGCACGAGGCTTTGAGGCCGTTGGTTTCTTTCGCGGGAGTTCTTCCTCCTCTTCGTCATCAGAATCTTGCTCAGGAGTCTTTCGCTTCTTACTCGCTGGGGTAGCATGGACGGGCTTGGTCTCCTGAGTTTGTTTCGCTCTGGATGTCATGCGCGACGGCTGAGGGAGCAAGTCTTCGTCAGAGTCCTCCTTGTAGTCATCATCTCCCTTGCCGCGAGCCTTTATATCGGCAGCGAATATGTCGTCACCATCCTCATCGGCGTCTTCCATGTATGCATCGTCGTCGCCGTCTCGTGTGTGCATGTGGGAAGCCTTGGTCGTTCGCTTTGGCGCTGGTTTATCGTTGGATCGTGCAGCTGGTTTTGCAGCAGTCACATTTGATCGGGGACTGCTTCTTACTGGGACATCGGGCTTGGTTGTTGCAGCTTTGGACTTCTTGGGTGTGGCCTGCTTGGAGCTTTGCGTCTTGTTGGATGTGAAGTAGTCCGTAGTCGATATCTCGACGCCCTCATCTCTGTCGCTTCATCAGCGGTGTGCTTTACGTCTATTCATATCAACTTACTCAGCCTTCTTCTTGGTGCGCTTCGATGTAGGCTTGGCAGCAGGTTTCTTCCTATCTGAGTGTGAGCGCTATGAGCTGCTGGTGGTTTCCGCGCTGTCTTACTCAACGACCTCTTCGTCGTCACTATCCTCGACTACCTTGCGACCGACTTCTGTACTGCAATTAGCATGCAGTCGCGAGATTTGGATTGGCAATGTCACACACTTCTCCTTTTTTTATCGGGCGGTTTCTGGCTGGGCGGCTCAGCTTTCACGGGGGCCGCGGCAGCGCCACCTTTGGGGGTGAAAAACGAGCGAATGTCAGGCATTGCGGGTGATTGATGGCACAATTCTAGACAAAGAGCAGAGATACAAAGCCCTCTGCTTTATAGGCGCATCAAGGGCAGCTAAGCTGACGGCCCTTCTCTTGTTGGGTTCCTGGGCATTGAACTTGCCTAGCTCCACAAGGTGGACGCGAAGGTGACGCGAGGTGCGTGACCAGCCAAGCTGCTAAATTGAAATCTGTTAGTGCCTGATGTGTCAGGCCTCCACAGTGTGGTACTGAGGCTAAGATTTTCAGGAACAACGAGGAATAGCAACTCCTTCGCAGGTGATCAATTATCCGCCAAGATGAAGCCTAGCACCTCATCGACTTTGGTCAATGCCTTCAGGGGACTGCAAATATGTAGTCCGTCGCCATTGCGACAAATTCGAACGCCATTGCTCCGTCAATCGGGAGTGCTGTCCACAGCCTGGGCGCAACAACCAAAGTCCTTTTCGACAACCGCACCAGTTTTCGGAACATGGCTGGAGCCCGATATCAACCGAAAAAAGAAGATGGCAAAGGGACGCGCCCGCGTGGCTACAGGAGGTTCGACAAAGGGCACGACTGTCATTTGGGGCGACTTTGGCCTACGCATGACGGACAAGCAACGTCGCATCAGCGCAAAGTCACTAAAGGTGGCAGAGGATACAATCAAAACGCGACTCCGAGGTCAGAAGTACCGAATCTACAAGCGGAAATGCTGCAACGTTGGTGTCTATGTCAGCGGTAACGAGGTTCGCCATCACCAAGCCAAAGAACCCGAGAGATCGACACCCTTGAATGCATGCTGACACCAAATAGATGAGAATGGGTAAGGGAAAGGGTTCTTTTGACCACTGGGCGACGAGAATGGCAGTCAGCCAGATTCTGTTTGAGGTCCGCGGCCGCATCCACGAGCAGGTTGTTCGTGATGCGTTCCGACTAGCCGGTAATAAGCTACCCGGTAAGTATTCCTCATCAAGTGTATTCTGCTCGAAAGGCCTGGTCTGACCAGTTCCAGGGCAATGGGAATTTGTTAAGAAGGGTGAGGCGCCAGTTGTTGGCCTGACTAAGCTCGACGGTGTTACGCTCGAAGAGCTCAAGCGTCCCAGGCGCCAAATTCCACCGGCGCAGATCCCTGAAGAGATTGGAACTGCTCCCTCCATTACAGAGGCAGGCAGCGGTGGCCAACCCCCTGCTTCATCATAAGTCAAATCCCATGTATAATTCGAATTTGTATATCATCATGCCACAGAGTTTGGCCAGCAGCGACATGCCCAATAGAGGATTAAAAATGTACAGCATATTGCCGATCTAGATCTCCCCGTATTTCAGAAATTCATTTCAAGTACACAGTTTAGCATTCAAACTACAATACGCTGATGGTACAATTATATCCATGTCTTGACAGTATTGCGCAGCTGTAATAACTATGGCGATGACAGGGACCAGGCAACCATTGGTGGGGAGCTGCCAGGGTCACCCACTAATACACTTAACGCGCCGACGCGTCTCCAGCTACCCAGACCGAAAAAGCCCTTTACACTCCCCCATCACCACGAAGTCATCGGGCAACCGCAGCAGCAATGGCTCTCATTGTCGATAAGCATAGGCCCAGATCGCTCGACGCGCTCACATATCACGATGAGCTTACGGATCGTCTTCGCTCTCTTGTACGAAGGGCCTTTGGCCTTTTGCCTCATGCACCATTAGCTGACCGGACAACAGGCACAAAGCGGCGATTTCCCCCATCTCCTCGTATACGGACCGTCTGGCGCTGGAAAGAAGACTAGGATTGTGGCCACTTTGAAGGAACTCTACGGGCCCGGTGTGGAAAAAATCAAGATCGACTCGCGCGTCTTCCAGACGAGCAGCAACCGCAAGCTCGAGTTCAATATTGTCGCATCCGTCTACCACCAGGAAATCACGCCGTCTGACGTCGGAAACTATGACAGGGTGGTTGTCCAGGATCTTCTCAAGGAGGTAGCGCAGACGCAGCAGGTCGATCAGTCGGCCAAGCAGCGCTTCAAGGTTGTCGTCATCAACGAAGCTGATCACCTGAGCCGTGATGCGCAAGCTGCTCTGCGTCGCACCATGGAGAAGTACTCGCCCAATTTACGACTGATTCTCCTCGCAAACTCTACCTCGAATATCATTGCCCCGATTCGTTCGCGAACACTGCTCGTCCGGGTTGCTGCGCCGTCGCACGAAGAAATCTGTGACGTGCTCGCTTACGCGGCGAAGAAGGAGAATTGGAGCGTGGTCAAGGGACTGCACCAAAGAATAGCTGTGGAGAGCGGGCGTAACCTCCGCAAGGCTTTGTTGATGTATGAGGCAGTGCACGCGCAAAAGTATGTTTACAGTTATACTCGGTTCGCGTGCTACGTACAGACTTTACGGGTGACTGACTTTGGTTGCAGCGAAAAGGTGACTGACAGCACTCCGATACCGCCTGCGGACTGGGACGCACTCATTGGACAGATTGCCAAGGAGATTATGGATGAGCACACTCCCGCTCGAATCCTGCAAGTCCGATCGAAGCTATACGACCTCCTGACACATTGCATCCCCCCGACGACGATCCTCAAGACACTCACATTCAAGCTGCTGAGCATGATTGACGATGGGCTCAAGGGCGACGTGGTCCGGTGGTCCGCGTTCTATGAACACCGTATCAAGACGGGAACAAAGGTGATATTCCACCTAGAGGCGTTTGTGGCCAAGTTTATGAGGATTTTGGAAATGTACTTGATGAGCATGGATATGTGATGATAGCCTGTAGCTGCTATGCAATTTGGCGTTGAGGTGTTTCTGCGAACAAAACGGAAATGCATTCGAATTATTCAATGTTTTTACCGTTGATTGTTTCTTTCTGGTATTCTATTCGACTAGACGTAAAACGTTTCTAACTCTACTAATGTGTCTACTCTATCTATGAGGTTACGAATTTCTATGGATCTATGAGGTGTTACGAGACTTGTGCTGGCAAGAGAATGCGTCCTGATCTATGCAGAGTTGTCCTCAATCTACTTGAGGTACGGGCTAAGCTCTAGTAGTTCGTGAGGGCCGAATTTTGCAACGTACTACGTGATTTAGATCTTATCACCTCGCACTATACCTATTATGGCCTAAAATTACGCTAGTGGCTCGTGCTATATTGGCGTGACGCTAGTAAGATTTTCTAACCAATCAGAGGCTAGAATTCCTATAGCCACCATAACACTATAGCCGAATTTCCGTGATAATCACTATACCCGTATTCCTCGGTTATCTCTGACCACGTATTCCTCTATCAACAACAACACAACATAACAACAAAAAGAAACGCTCGATACCCTCCCTCACTTCTAACAGCTGCCTCCGGCCGCGAGCTAAGCCACTAGGAGGGCTCTGAAGCTGCCTCAAGAGCTTCGCCGGCGCCAGAGAGCTCCGGCAGTCGGCGCCAAATTGCCTGACCAACATTATCCATCAATCGCTTCAGATGTCTGAAAGAATTCGGGAGCTCGAAAGGCAGCTGCAGGAAGCAAAGGCACGGGAGGAGAACGAACGACGCGAAAAGGAGAACGAACGACGCGAAAAGGAGAAAGAGAAACTCAAAAATCAAAAGACGACATTAACAGAGTACTTGCATAACTGTCACTTCGACATTTACCAAAAACTCAGGCTCGCTGGCGCTTCAGAGAGCTCTACTGGCCTCGCAACCTTAGTTGACGGCAAATACTATCCTAAGTGGCTTCGCCCTTGGACAGACTTTAGTGCCAATCATCGACAGGAACACTTTAATAATATCATCCGCATCTGCGGTGAGGGCCGAGTTTTTCATCAGAAGAGCACAACAGTTGATATCGGGAGGAGCTTCGAGCGTAAAGAAGCCGGTTACGAAAATGCGATCGACCACTTTGAGAAAATAGCAGTCGAGGACCCTACCTGGAACATTCTAGAACCTATCTGGGCGGATGAAGAGCTTTGCCAGAGCTATCAAGCTACGGGTATAACGTTCGTGAATGGTCTTCGTGCCTTTAATGAAGTTAGCGAAGACATCAGAGCTGATATCAAACGTGAGAGGGGGAAGCAAAAGCCTGATGGCGCCTGCACCCGAATAGGCTTAGACGGGATCAAGAGCGTGGCTTTTGTGTATGACTATAAGGCTGCGCATAAGTTTTCCGTGGAATATGTTAAAGCTGCTCTTTCCCAGGAAACGCTATTCACAGATGTACACGAGTGGTTCCAAATTAACAGGTATACAACAGACTCGGCGATTCGAGGTGAGGAGCGAGAAAAAGCGAGGATTGCCATGGCACTCATACAAGTCTTCAACTACATGCGCTCGTATGGGGTCCCGTATGGCCAAGTCACCGCTGGGAAATCATCGGTCTTTCTTTACTACGATCGAGCAGAGCCACTTGTTCTACGTCAACACCTTTGCGTGCCAGCTAAGGAGGTGACTCCAGAAACGACCGAGATTTCGACCAGTCGAGTGTCTCATACGCTGGTCGCCCAACTAGCCAGCTTTTGCCTCCTGAGCCTCCGCCAGCCGGCGCTCACAGGCCGTCAGCTTGAGGCGGCATTAGATCAAACGGCGCGTCACCTGAAAAAATGGAAAAAAACCGATTACAAGGATCCAGCAACATCGCCAGAGGCAGATGACGATTCACCGTCAGCTTCGCCCCCACCGGACTCTGATGAATCCTTCGATTGTGACGAGTCTCTGGCAAAGAGCAGATATACTCTGCGACCGCGAGCATGCAAGGATGCTGCGATACTTCCTAAGCGCCGGGGGGATGACGAGCACGGTGGGACCGAGGGCTCTAGACCACATACCACAGCAAGGGCCAGCAATCAAAGTAAAGATCCCGTCGGCAAGGGCAAGAACAAGAACGACGGCCCCAAAGGCTCAGCATCAGCACCTACGAGGCAATACTGCACACAAGCCTGTCTTCTTGGCCTCAAGTCTGGCCACGAGCTGGACAAGAATTGTCCTAATGTGCGCTCCCACAATGATAAAGGCGGTACAAAGCACCTAATCAACGTCAGGAGCTTGGTCCATTTGATGGCTGGGCAGCTGCGTCAGGATCCGTATGAATGCTGTCACGCGCTCGATGGCTTGGGCAAGCGTGGGTCGACTGGAGTGCTTTTTAGGCTAGAGATGGCGCCGCTCGGCTACACGTTTGTCGGCAAGGGCACCATCAAGGAGCACTTGAGCATCCTAAAGCACGAATGCAAGATCTATCAGAGGCTCTCCGGACTCCAGGGCGAGGTAGTGCCCGTTCACCTAGGCATTGTTTCATTCGCTCGTGGCTACATTTTGCCTGGAGGTGACAGGGTGGTTCATATGATGCTGATGTCCTGGGGTGGACTGTTGGCAAAAGAGGCGGTGCCGTCGTATCTGGACCTGAAAGAGGAGGTGCGGCGATCCAGCCAAGCGGTATATCAGAATGGAGTGGATCACGGAGATGAACGTGCACCTAATCAGCTGTGGAACGCCGAGCGACGTCGCGTCATGGTGATTGACTTCGATCGCGCTGCTCTTCTTCCAGAACCCCAAAATAAGTTGCTGGCCAGTCTTTCCACGACGGGAAAGAAGCGAAAAGGAGATGAGGCTAGATATGACAGTGGGAAGCGGAGCCTATCGATAGGTCTTATCCAGTCTGTGCGTTAGGGTCAGCTAACAGATGAGCCTAATCATTAATGTGTTGGACACGCACACCTGGTATCCTGCCCTTGCCAATACTTGACCAATTTCGGGGTCGCATGACCCCGATAGACATAGATAATTTTGGAGACTTAGGCATTTACTTGAAAGAGGAATTGCAGTCCAACTATCCGTCCCGCGGGCTCGATCATCGCGCGACGGCGTGGCGTAATACGACTCGCAAAATGGCTCGTACGGTCGTACCGCGCTTCATGCTCCTCGCAATCGAGATGATGCGCCTTTTCATGGGTCCTGGGCTCCTTACGGTTCGGGTCATGAGTGTTAGAAATAAAAATATTGTTTATTCGCAAGCCCATGTTGTTGTGGCTTAAGAGAGTGGCATTTAGGTGAGTTTTCCTTTGTGCATATTCCTGATTTGTCTCGGCTTGCACTTTCATCGAACAAAAAAAAAATATTCTTCTCTTTATTTTTCTTGTATTCCCAGCCACAATTTCCAACTGGCAGTCTTCCTCTAGATATAGTCACCCCGCAATGTCTGGAATTTATACGGGAATTCCAAGTTGTCCATTGTTCAGATCAGCATCAACCCTGTGTGTGGTACAATCAGTGCAGGCAGAATACGATGCGGTACGGTACGGTCCAAAATGGCAAGACTAACAAGGACGGTTAGCATTGCTCAAATAAAACGTAGATTTCATTCATACAATTTTTGTATTTTAATCATCATCATCACTTGGCGCCCTGGCCGAGCGTAAGCAGGCCAAATCGCTTCGCCATCAAGTAGAGGCGCAGGCGAAGAGGCACAAAGTTGTACAGAAACCACACCAGCGTAGACTTTGCGCCGGCCCAGAACCGAAGCGGCCGCTTCTTGGACTCAATCATGCGCACGACGGAGCGAGCGTACACATCCGCCGCCATGGACTCGTCGCCATTGGACACTTGCGTGCGATGGCGCCAAAACGATTCGATGGGCATGTAGAGCGAGTCGGAGGGCAGGCTCGGGTTCCCGCGGACTGTTTTCACCCTCAATTGTTAGCGAGTGTTGTTGCACAGTGGACAAGGAAATATAAACAAGGAGAAAAGATCCAGTTCATGTCGTACCAAGGTTACTCTTGACACCGCCTGTGACGACGGACACGACGTCGACGCTGTCACGACGAGTTAGCGACCCAAAGATTGACGAGGCAAGCCGTCTCCTTTCTTCCCAGCTGGCACGCACCCAAACGGCTTCATCTCCATGCTCAGCGCATCGCCGTACGCATGCAGCGCCGCCTTTGTCGCATTATACGACGTCGAAAATGCCATGGGCACAAGCGGCGCCACGCTACCAATGTTGACAATGACGCCCCTCGCCGCGATGACCTGCTCCCCAAACGCCTTGACGACGCGCATCGGCCCCAGCACATTCACGTCAAACAGGTACCGGACGTCGCCGTCAATGTCCGAGTCCAGCGCCGGGCGGTGCTTGACGACGCCCGCATTGTTGACGAGCACGTCCAGCCTGCCGCCGCCGCCCGTTGCCGCCGCGACCTGCGCCGCCGCCGCCTCGATCGACGCCGTCTCCGTCACCTCTAGCTGGACAGCGACCATGCCGGGTCGGAGGAGCTCCGTGATGCTGTCGGGTCGGCGCACGGCGCAAAAGACAAAGTAACCCTGGCCGTGCAGCTCAGTGGCGAGCGCGCCGCCAATGCCGCCGATGCCGGCGCCAGTGATGAACGCCGTCTTTTGCCCCGGCTGGGGACGCTCTGTGATTTCGGTTGCCATGAGCGCAGATTTTTTGGGGTAATTGATTCGTTCACAAGTAACTAGATGTAGGGCAGCATGTGTTGCTTCATGTATGTTCTGCCCAATCCATTCCGCCTGCGGCAAGGAAGCGGCTGCTTACTTTGTAGCAGGTGCCTCGGCTCTTGCAACGGCCCACCCTGGAGTAATCTGTGATTATTTTTTTTTCTTTTTTCTTGACAACACTATATTGCAGAAAGCTCAAAAACATATGTAAATAGCCTAAATTGTCTCTCGATCATGGAATTTACTTTCTCCTGCGTTGATGTATAATCTCATGCCCATGAGTTGACCGTTTGACGTAGAACCTGACCTGCGCGGCAGATGGGACGGCGACGGGGGCCGGAGAATCGGCCGTACCTGAGCAGGAAAACCACAACCTTTCCTAACCACCTTCGCCGAAGACAATGGTAAGGGGCAAACACAGAAATTTGAATACCTCGCAGAATCTGACCAGCCTGAGACATACTTAAGTAAACTCACGATATCTCTAGGCCGTTCCGCTCAATCAGCTTGCTGCGCCCCATATGCGCGGAAGAGTCATGGAGAGCACCTTCATAGCATAATGGTACAAGACCATAACACCACATCATATTATTAAAGCACCGCCATTACTATCATAGCTCCCCGAAGCACTGTGGCGCACTTGTCTTATCCACAGGGTTGGGATCCCCAGATTCTCGACGCCTCATTGTCTGTGCCCCATTATCTGTGCGC
This sequence comes from Beauveria scarabaeidicola, assembly GCA_037289395.1. Classification (NCBI taxonomy): domain Eukaryota; kingdom Fungi; phylum Ascomycota; class Sordariomycetes; order Hypocreales; family Cordycipitaceae; genus Beauveria; species Beauveria scarabaeidicola. The sequence continues at coordinate 23,474 of JAEIJG010000102.1, read as the reverse complement.
CGTTGATTGCCACTGGGCCATCAGACATATAAAACCAACTGTTGGCACGAGCTGAGAGCTTCGCCCAGAACATGGCACGTGCAATGAACGCTGCTCGCTCCAACGCGAGTGTAGCTGATGAAAAGTACAGATGCTCTTTATTGAAACGTAAATACTTGATAATGTCAATATATAGTTTGAAATATTACTTCCGTTTCTTCATTGCTGGCATGACCCAGGTCTAGACCTGATAGCTGCTGTCCGCTTTTCGATAGTCGCGGTCTGCATCGCAAAGCCTAGAATCTGGCGAGCCTGACCGAGGGACTGCTTTGGGTGACACGTCCCTAAACGACACCCGTCGCTGCCCGTTCGCGCTTTCAGTGCTTCGCAACGTCTCTGTGCCTGAGAGGTCCGTATTCTCCCGCGTCGGCGGCCAGAACCGTAGTGCCACTTTCTGGCTATCATCGTCGGCCCGCGGAGGGTCTTTTCTGCCCTCTCTCCTTGGTCGAAACAAGCTCGTGACGTTACGCATCCTGTCAAGCATCACTCTGCCCCAACCGCCGCCGTCGCCGCGGATATGAACGAGGGCCGTGACAACCAACCAACCAAAGAGCACCGTCGGTATGGGCCAGGGGCTGTCGAGGAAGCTGTCGGCCTTTTCAGGAGCGAAAAAGATGACAGAGGTTAGGGCGATGCCGATGCCGAATAGGGTGCAGATGACGAAACGCAAGCGCGGAAGCCGGCCCAGAGGCGCCATGCGCGATACGAGCGCCATCATGACGAGTAGGAGGAGCGTGCAGCCGCAGGCGACATATGTGTAGGCAAACTAGACCAGATTATTAGCTTTCAGTATCTTACGAAATGGCGTGAGAGGGTGGCGATGCAGCGATTGCAAACGTACTATGAGGCGAGAGCGCTGCCTCGTTTTCTCGGTGATGGTTATTTGGTTTTCGGCTTGTTTGAAGGGATTGCTGTCGCCGGGATGTTTTGACGTAATTTCTGTGCCGACGTCAATGTCAAACGACTTAAAGACGCTGTTGGACAGCGTCGAGAGTATAACTGTGAGCTGCGATATGAAGTTGCCGTAGTCATCGACCGTGGCATCATCTATTACCACACTCTCATTGGTTGTCGCAAGCCAGTCAGCAATGGCTGGCCACATTGCATCTGGAATCGTTGAGATGTTCGCAAGTGAGTAATTCACGATGGAGCGCGGCAGCGGGTCCTGTGGTGGAAACCATTCGAAAACCTGGTTCGTCCTGTTGGCAAGGACAGCGGCGATTGCTCGACTCGCCGAATTGCCGAATTCGTCGTCCTCGGCGTCCATATCATCCGCAAAGGTGTCTACGTCCCACAGCCAGGCACCACTAATCATGGCGAAGATATCAAACGCCTTTACGAAGAGAATAAGCTGGGTGAAGCCTCGCATGAAGAGTACCAGAGCCAGGTGGAATGGGTAGTGCAGAGCTGTCCAGATCTGCTGTCGTAGGGCGGGCAATTGAACATGTCGCATCCAATCAAAATAGACAAGAAACACACAGTAGATTGTGGCTGTGGCAGAGGTGATCATACCAATGGTAAAAGAATCTAGTTGTTCAACGTTAACCCTGGCTGATTCTATGCTTGAAAGGTCTGCTTACTCCATGCTGTAGGTGTCTTCACAATCGTGGCAATGTTCTGTGCCACGGTCTGAATGCTCTCGCCCAGAATCATGACAGTGATTAGGCTGAGCCGCTTCATCAAATGCGTGCGCGTGAAGCTCAGTGTCTTCCAATAGTTGGAGATGACAAGGCTCACTACGGCCTCTCCAGCTGTAAAAATGTACCATGTGATGTAAACACGGCTTTGCTTCCCGGTGAAGCGGAATGTTATCCCAAGGTACACAGCCGCGCTGACGACGTTGATGGCGATTTGGAGGTAAAGAGGTCGTCGTGCGCGCTTGTACTTGTAGATCTGGACAAGTGTGTGTGCGTATTCGATTGCAAGGCAAATGCGAGAGGCGAACAACATGAGGGCTGTGCCATTAGTGGATGTCTGTTGCAGTTTGAGAAAGCGACACTAACACATTGTCATCATAGTTGACTTATCCTGATCCTCTGGATCAAAATTCGGCGCAACAACAGTGAAACCGACAAGTACGCCGAGCTGCACGGCTCGTGCTATTCGCTCTAGCAATGACAATTAGACGCGGCCGATTCGTACAGGACTAGACTACAATAAGCATCAGTACTAACCAAATATGCTATCCGTAACATAGCGCACGTCGTACAGCGTGACGACGAACCAAGTGCCCCAGAGCAAGCTAAAGTAGCCGACATAGGCCTTGAAGCGTCGGTGATTGGTGACCGATTGACTCTGGGCAAAGACGTTGTAGTTGGCGGCGAAGAATAGGTCGTAAAAGATTTCTAGCAAAGTTGGCTCCTCGTACTGATTGACGCATTAGCCATCGCGAACCGGTTGTACACTGTCATAGAATGCGACGTACTCGTTTGAAAGGAGGGTAGCCGCTGTGACAATCTTGTCCGTCCGAGTATGCGCACAAGGAGTCTTTGGAGGGATCATGGTGCGGTTGTGCTTCGGAAGGCCGCCGAAGCCTATCAATGGCTAGCGGACTCTTGAACCAGGTCGGCTTCTCTGCGGCGACGACGCGAGGTTCTTCGTGGTCCATGTTCAAGGCTGCCATCGTGCGCGTTGGTAGGCAGGCATATCCTTCCGCAACGGAATCGACTTTGCAAGCGACTAATGTAAAGACGAAAAGAAGACGAAAAAATAGAGTTGCGAAAAGGGACGATTGAGCGAAGAACGGGGTAGTGATGTCGCTTGAGAAGCTTTCTTCAACTCAAGCAAGAGCCCACGGCCCACGGCCCACAGGCCTCGAGTTGAAAAGTCTCTCTTGGACTAGTTTATTATTAGTTTCGATGGATGGCCAGCGAGTAATGATCGGGAGCCGACGGCATGAGTCGGCAGTGGATGTTGGCAGGGCTGATTTGTTAGCCTGACATGACGACCTTTCAAGATGTTGCCGTTTGGGGCCTCGCTGCTCCACTGGCAAATGATGTACGGGGCTCGCGCCGGGACCATAAAACGGGGCGCAGGTGCAGGAGTCGAATTGACTGACTCGGTGCATTCTGTAACGGAAAACTGGGAAGTCGTTCCTTATCTGATGCATCGTGCAGGAGACTGTACGAGCAAGTGCGGTGCTTGGTGCTTGGTGGTGATGTAAGTGGTGGTGTTGGTTTTTGTTGCAGGTTGGGTGTTTGCTGGTTGTCTGTCAGCTGACAACACTAGGTATGTATCCATAGGACCATAGGTAGGTACTGATTCCTGACCCATATATGCCTTCCACTCATAGTGTAATTAGAAGTTATCTTACTTATTTAGTCTAGTACTTCGTACAGACGCGAAAAGTGAACCAGGGTTGTAAGCTACATGGGGGCTAAAATATGGATCTAGCTAGCCAACTAACCTAGTTGCCTATTCGCAAAGAGATAGTTCTAGATTGTTATTACAGCCTCCAACTCAGTAGCGAAACACTTTTTGGTTACAAACTTACTTTACAGACAGGCTAATGCAGATTCAAATGCAACTGATTTTTTTATTGAAGCCTATCTATCAAAGAAAAACCGAGACTTCTAATTCTCTAGACTGGCGCCTGCGTTTCAAAAAAAAAAATTTCCTCCCCTTACTCCAGCAAAGAAGCTTGGTTAGTGTACAGGACATCAACAACATTACTAAGCTTGTCAATAGTCGACAGAGCTGCGTCATACGACTGATCGCGGTGCGTCTCATCGTAAATGATGAGGCAGCCAGCACCTTGGTCCAAAACACCAATGATGACCTTGTCCAGAATCATCTGCGATAGCTTGCGCTCGACCTGCTGGGTGTCGAGGCCGACCATCTTGGCAATGTGATCAATTTCGACGCGCGAGAATGGCTCAATGACCTTGATAAGGTTCTGCTCCAGCATGGCATCGTAGAGACGGCGGAGATGGTTGCGGATGAACGCGTCGCTGCCGAGCTCGTAGCGGTAGGTAGAGAGGGCGCGCTCATACTCCTCGAGGGAGCGATTGCCATGAGCACGTGCAATCGCCTTCATGGCCTCGAGGTTCTGGCCGGCGTACTTGACAGCCTGCTTCGACGTCATGAGCTGATTGACATCATCGACGAGATTCAGCATAATCTTGCAGAGAAGCATGTACTGCAGGGCCGCCTGAGCCTTGTGGCCCTCATCCTGGGAGTGATAGCCGTCGAGAGCCTCGATGAAGTAGGAGAAGGCAGTGTTGAAGTCCTTATCTTCCGCGTGAAGCATGCCACTCTGCATATCGAGGTTGGCCTGCAGCAGCGGCGGTGTGTAGACGCTGGCGGCGCTCGTGCGTGCACTCGTGAGAGCGGCGCGGGCCTTGGGAATGTTGCCGAGGGCGTGGTAGACACGAGACTCCAGAAGCTGGACCTCGACTAGACGCAACTTGTCATCCAGGCGCTTCAGCTCGCGAAGAAGTCCGTTGATCAGAGTGAGAGCCTCGTAGTAGGACTGCTTGGTCATTTGTAGAGCAACCAGGCGGACTTCGAGATCCTGGCGCTGGAAGGCTCTTCGTTCGGCCGTAGCCCATTCGATACAGTCTTTTGTGACGGCAACTTCGATATCGGTGCTATTCGGAATCTCCTTGAACAGGTCGAGGAGTTGACGGACTACGGTAAAAAAACTGTCTTAGTGAAGTCACGGTGTCAGCTGGGAGCAGGGAAGCATACTGAGCTTTGACGACTTTGCCTTGGCAAACGAGGATAGAACCGAGCGGCTCTGTCGTACGAGCTCGACCAGCTCTTGTGACTTCCTGTAGAGTGGAAAGGAACCTGTCAGTATGCAATCGTACCCATGATTCTCCTGTCGAAGCGGCTGTAGACGAACTTCTCATCCTTGTACAGCTGTCCCAAGCTGATTAAAGCTCGCTCGTACTCGCGCGTCGCCGCATCTGAAGTCGCGGCCGGAGCCTGGGACACTATCTCTTTGTAGATAGCCTCGGCCTTTCTGGGGTCCGTCTTTGCAAGCTTCTGCGCTTCTTGGACCCGGCTCGAGTCGCCGGCTGCCATTTTAGATATGTTGGGCTTGTGCTGTTTGATTTGGCCGAGTCGCAGGCGGGATAAAAGGTGGGCGCAGAAATTTGACAAGGTAGGGTGAGAATCGCGTCGCAGTATCGGTGCCCGTAAATCTTTCTTGTCGTCGCGATTGATGCGTCGCAAAGGGGGAGAATTGATGATGGTCAGACAGGAAGATGGGTTGGTGAGCTTCTAGGTTGCCACGGCGCGACGTAAGAGCCGCCGCCGCCCTGTGGCTAGGTAGGTAGGTACTTCGCTGAGAGCTTCTCCAGCCACTGGATTGATTGTCCTGCTGTGGCTGCCCCCCGCGGCCTTGAAAGTTGCTGGAGCCTTCCACTCACCCGCCTAAAACCGCTCGGCCAATCATTGATCCGCCAGCCAAGATCACCCTTGCCGCTTGAATTCCCCTAAACCGGAGCGGACCGCCGCAATAAGAGCTACGTCGAATTTTCTGAAAGGTCACATTCGCCGAAGCAGCTCGCACGTCGTTTCCCCTGCGCATCTGATTTTGGCTTTTCCTTACCGCATCAATTGAATATCCCATCTCCTCCTTTACACATATATCCCATAATCACAATGTTGCGCCAAGCTGCCGCCGCTCTCCCTCGATCTCTCCGCGCTGTTGCGCCCAGGGCCTCCGCCAGCCAGCTCCTGGTGCGCCCACAGGCGTACGCCGTCGCCACGACACCGGCTCTCAGATCCTTCCAGCCCGCTGCTTTGAGATGGTACAGCGAGGCCAAGGAGGACAAGGCCGAGGATATCAAGACCGAAACCAAGGAGGAAACCCCCGTCTCCGACGAAGTCTCAGAGCTCAAGAAGAGCCTCGAGGCCAAGGACGCCGAGGCACGCGAGTGGAAGGTTTGCCACGCCCACACCCGCACCTGCACCCATAACCGCCCAGACTGACCGCGTGATTGCTCGCAACTCACAGGACAAGTGCATGCGCACCGTCGCCGACTTTCGCAACCTCCAAGACCGCACCCAGCGCGAGGTCAAGACGGCCCGCGACTTTGCCATTCAAAAATTCGCCAAGGATCTCGTCGACAGCGTTGACAACCTCGACCTCGCCCTGGCCAATGTCCCCACAGACAAGATCAAGGCCGCTGAGAAGAACGGCGACCTCAAGGACCTCGTCAACCTCTATGAGGGCCTCAAGATGACCGAGAGCATCCTCATCCAGACCCTCGCCAAGCACGGCCTCGAGCGCCTCGAGCCCGAGGGCGAAAAGTTCAACCCCAACGAGCACGAGGCCACCTTCATGACCCCGCAGCCCGACAAGGAGAACAACACCGTCTTCTTTGTGCAGCAAAAGGGCTTCAAGCTCAACGGCCGCGTCCTTCGCGCGGCCAAGGTCGGCGTCGTCAAGAACGCCTAAGTGCAGATAGAACTGCATGACAACGTCTTCTAATTTGCGAGGCTCTGACTCCTAGATGGACAGGGCACTCCGCGTGTAACAACAAACAATTTGGGATACATATTGGGCCGGCGTTGGGTCAGACACGATGTGTTAATGCTCCTCTCATGATGGTAATTCTTCAAAAGATGAAAAGAAAAGTTTGCATGGCGACTGGCAGAACTGGCCGGGGAAATGAAATATTATCTCTTTTTTCTCCTCTTTTTTTGTACAAATAGGAAAGGGTAGATGGAACAGCGAAATCTACTTTGGACAGGCAACTCTGCAGGGTATAGCTGTATATATGCCCTTTGTATTAGAAGCTATCTAATCTCGAGCGATTTGATTGCCTCGTCTTGTATGACCATCTACCACAAGTGCTTGATCATGAGTTACAGGCGAAGAAATTAAGTCGCTGTAGTACCGCCAACATGATCCCATCTCCTGATTATTCGTCATAAATTGTGTTTTTTTCGTCTCTCGTTTCCAACGCCCTGCCATGCCAAAATTTACCCAAGAATCAGCTCGTACAGTATAATTAACGTATTCGCGATTATTAAAGGCACTGTACATCGGTCAGCAATCTTGCCACGGAGCTCCGTGCATGCGCGCGCTCCGCCAAACGTACTTCTCATCAATGTTCGTACACTGGCAATCAAGTGTACAATCTTGGCCTGCACGCTCTGCGGCTCCGAGCCCGTGCCGAATCCGGGATCGTGCGATCCCGGAGACAGGTTTATGCGCGCCAGGAAGCGATCCTCTGAGAGAATGGCCACCGCATTGATCAGGAGGCAGGTGACGTAGAACAGGTTGCCGAGAAAAAACATCTTTGAATCGAAGCGCCCTCTCCGTTCGCCAGCCCTGATATCTGTATTGAGATTCAAGTGCTTATTTTTTTCGTATGCGCCGGCTCAGGTCCCCCGTCTTCTTGTGGAATCGCAGCGTGGTGCAGTGTCCTCTTCCAGGCAACCAAGGGACAGGAGAATAGGGGTGGAGCTAGGAGCCTAGCTATCCTTTCTTGCCGACAGTTATATCGGCTTTGCAATCGATGCGGTCTTTGATATATTAGATACCTAGTCGAAATAGCGGAGGGGGTCGCGATCGCTGATGTTGTAGTTAATAAATTATAAATCTTGTTGAGGTAGCTTGAGCTTGCCCGTCTTGTAGCGCCGCCCCAAAGTGGCATGCCTGTAGGTTGTAGACGTGGTCGCTTCGATAAGCACTTATCTCACGTGCATTTGCCACTTGGGCACGCTACGACAGAGCCATAGACAACTTTGGCAATCCATTACTTCCATGTCCCGTCGTTATTTCCATGATTGGGGCTATTTTCTTTTACCGTTGCGTCCTTGGTACTTGATGAGATCCAATGGTGGGATTGACGCCGTAGAACAGGATGGTCATCAGGCACGATCGCAATGCGCCTGTAACACTTCCACTACCAACACTCAACCTAGGCACGGAAAACAAGAAACAGAAGAAGCAACAGCAAAAAAGTCGGAAAGGAGAAAAAGTTGCAAATTTGGAAATTGACATGAAAATATCTTACTTGAAGCTATCGAATTAAGAGGTGTTTTAAAAAGACTTAATTGCAAAATACATACTAGGTGTAAAGACTACTAGGAACCACCACATTGCAAAATTCATTCGTCTTCGCTGCACCCTGAGAAGAACTTGTGCGTGAAATTAACTGGTGCTGTTAGAGTCATGTCGCTTGGGGCCCCCGTCGCCAGCTGTAGAAAGCGCTCTCCTCCGGCCATGATAGACACACAAGCCAGAACCGCCACTTTTATGACGCACATTTGCTGGGCACATAGGGCTATTGGGCAAATGTTCGGGGATGTCAAACTCGAAGTTGGTGACGAAGTTCGTGTCTTTATGTCGAGTCGGCTTCTGGTGCTTTCCTTCCCACCACTCTCGCGACGGGACGGCTACGCTCATGCGGTGGGCATTGTATTTCGGACTGGCATACATAGAAGTCATGGGAGTGTGGTAGGTCTGCGAGCCAGTTGTTTCGGACTCCGGTGGTGTCAACGGGCCAAAGAAGCCGCGCGGCTTGCCATCTGCTGTGTCTTCGTCCATCGGAGGAGTGCTCACGCGCACCGCTTCCTGTACAAAGTTAGGCTTTGGGCTGAAAGACTACCAAAGAATGTAACATACGCCGCCTGGAAATGTGTTTGTTATCCACGCATTGCTGTGGTCTAGGGAAGTTAGCAACATGGCACATGGGGCGGGAAACTATACTCACAGGTAGTGGTGAACGACATCAACGGCGAGGCTGGCGGTGTGTCTCCGCGGAGGACTTCTCTTATAGAACTAGAAACGCTGCTGAAAGTAGCAGTAGAATCTTTGCGATTCCACGGCGCGCGACCAAATATTTTCTTGGTCCTCTTTGCGCTTCCAAATTCCTCTCGAAGCCAAGTCCCTGTTTTGCCCAGACCTGGGACGGCTCTCTCGTGATGTGTGTGATCGTCAGTGGATAATGGTATGCTATTGTCTATCGGTTCTTCGCCAAAACGATTTTTCTACGATATTAGAACATGGAACCGAGAAGAACTGATCATCAATATTGTACTAACAGACTTATGCTTGTTGAGACGGAACCTCGCGTGGTGCAATAGTCTGTGCCAAGCAGACGCATCGTGCTTCTCTGAGTGAGCATGCTCAGCTTCAATATTGACATCCGCTATAACATCAGTAATTTTCGGCTGAGAACTGGTAGAGACAGGTGTAAGTCGCGGCGGGCGGCTGGCGCGGCGGGATGAAGAAGCTTGAACCGGCCTCTGCAATGAGAGAACGTGGGCTGACTCGGACAAATACGGGCTTGATGATTGCTGGACATGAAGCTGATTTTCAGCAGACATGGAGGACATGGGAGATGTGTAAGAGATATCTCTTGCTTCCTGCTCACTCGTCGACTTGTTGGAGCGTGAGCGCCATTTCTAAAAGCGAGCGCTGGATATGCTGCCTCTCCTCGGCATCAACGAAGGTTGTCGCTCTGCCCAGTAGCCCTCAGGAAACCAGACCTACTCGTACCCTTCGCGCGGCGGACGGGGCGGATCAACCCCAAATGGAGGCGATGGTCCGGTATTCTGCGTCGGTGTAGTCGCGTGCGGGGACGACGCCGCGTCGGTGGCAGCGTCGGTGGCAGTGCCGACAGCTCCTAAAGGTTTCCACATGGATGGTCTAAGGCTCTCGTTTATACCTGCCGGCGAGGGTGTAACAATGTCCAAGAATAAGAACGGAGACACAGACGAAAATGCTTGCATAGGAAGGCTGAAGTAACTACAGCGCAAGTATCAGTGGATGGCCGATGTGCGCGATTCGTGCCTCGGCGCCTTCGGCCCGCAACGTACTTTGTTTCCCCAGACGAGCCTGCATGAGGTGACCATGGCCTACGAAGCAATGAAGACGTCATTGTGGTCAGCTTTTCCGGGTAACTGAAAACCGGGCGATCCCAGACAAGTCTGCAAATGGACGAGACAAGGGGAAGCGACAGATTCGGAACTCGTCAGGAAGAAAAGCTGACAAAAATCAAGGGCTCACAACCACGAACGCGTGGAAAGACAGAAAATGCATAGGGGAGTAGGTCGAGGGTGAGATTTATAGTTTTGAAGCTTGATTCGCATGCGTGCGAGCTGTAAGGTGATGGGTCTGTTGGCGAAGCGGCAGGAACGAACAGCGAGAAGGGCTGGCAGCTCACGTTCAGAAGGAGCTTGTACAAAAAAGATATATTGAGTGTGCGTGACTACTATAGACCACGCCTGCATTCCAATCCATGGAAAGAACGCCAGAACGCCCCGCGAAACATGCAATCATGACTTTTCCTGTGCTGATTATGGATAACGTTTAATCAATTAGCATGGTATCATCGCCGTCGAGAGCTTCTCCCTGAGGCTCTAGCGGCACGCCGCGACCTCTACCAGCGAGGAGCTCTCGTCTCACCTCGGGGCCAATGGCGGAGTGGCCATGGGTCAGAAGAAGGTCTAGCAAGGCCTCACGCTGGTCCTCTGTGATATCACCCTTGTATCGCTGGGCAAATACGAGGAGGCCCTGGTGCCAGATGACGGGTAGCTTGGTTCGTATGTCGCCGGAAACACCAGTCATAGCCTCATCCTCTTGCACCGAGGCAGGGTCGACGCTGCGAAAACGAAGAAAGTGGAAAACGAGGGCGTCGATGGCCTGGTAGGGCAGAGCATACTTCTTCTCGAGAAGGGTCTTGAGGAACAGGTTGGTCGCGCCACCGCCCTCGTTGTTCTGTGAAGCTTCCTGGGCGGCAATGTCGCAGAGTCCCTTGATGGCCGCGGCAGAGTGGAGAACCGGGATGGAAACCCTCGCGAGGACGGCGGAGATGATGTGTGCCTCGCGGATGGTGCAGGATCCGCTGCCGACAAGAGGGAAGAGAAAGCCCTTGAAAAATGCCGAGGGCTTGTATAGACCCTTCTTGAGAGAGTTGAAGAGGTGGACGTTGAGCTTCTTGGTTTCATAGATGTCATCGCGGACCTTTTCGAGGACGACCATTTCGAGGAAGCGTTGGACGACGTGGGGCTTGGCTGCGACGAAGATGCGAGTCGCTTGGTATGTAGCGTTGGGTGTCCATTTCTCGGGTTTGGTAATGTCAATGATGTCTTCCCAGTGGGGTATCGTGGGCAGAATCTTGAACGGTTTGGGGAGGGGACCGGATTTGTAGCGAGAGAGAATTTCACCGATCCTGCGTCACTGATTAGCAAACATCATTAAAACACGGATCAGCAACAGAATTACTTGGTGTACACTTCGACAACCTTGGGAGGGATTTCATAGTCGTCGGGAGGAGGGGCCCCTTGGCCGCGTTCTTGCTGGGCCTCGTGTTGAGCAATCTTTTGGAGAATGAGGTCGGCCAGGTTTGTAGGCTCTTCCACTTGTTCATCGCCAGTGGGCTGACGGTCCCAGCCATGCTTGAGCAGGTCGTCTTCCTCATCGGGCATAAATTTTCGGTATGTTTCCAGATCATTTGGATCGACTTCAATTTCCTCTACCTCTTCTTCCTCATCACCCCAGGCTTCGTCGTCATCGCCGTAGACCTTGGGCTCGTCGTCGACATCACCGAAGCGAGAGTCGTAGCCAAAGTTGTCAACGGTAGGAGGGGGAACGGCATGCACACGCTCGGCGTTGTCTTCTTCAGCGAGCTCGCGACCAATACGGAGAATATTCTTGGACGCTTTGGAGTCGACAAAGGCATCTTGGCCCTCATCCTCATCACCGTTCCTTGAGCCCTTCTTGGCAGGCTTGTTGCGAAGGATGCCGGTGGCGAGGATATCGTCCTCGAGGGGATTGTGGCGGCGGGAGCCGCGATTTGCGGTAGGAGTCGTCGCCTTGGGCATTTTGAGGACTATGACTTTGCACAATATGCTGGTTATATTCTGCGTCGACTTCCTCCTTGGTGGACTCGGTAGGCGGTGCGACAAAAGTTGAAATTTTGTGTCTAGCGGGCGGTACTGCCACCCCTCTTGCCCTGAATAGCTTAGTGCGCTCACAAATTTGGTACTGCACGCTGACCGCCTTTGGGCTCGTTGTATCTGGTGGGGGTGATTGATTTCACGTACAAGCTGCAATAAAATTTTTTACAGAATATTAAAATCTAGAGCAAAACAGAATAGACGATCATAATCTCACAGTGATTTGTTTAGGGAATTTTTTTTTTATCTGCGCCGTAATATGCACACGCTATTCTTCTGTACGTAGCCTTCTAGAAGTCACTACGTCGTTCACTGTAAGCCAATGGCTGCCCCACCAAAGATCAAAAATGGCCCCTCCAAGCATTCATTTATCAACGCAGCAGCTCTCGCCCATCGGCCATCTAACAATTTCATACAATCTTGCCGAAAAGGCCTTGTTTATTATTATTCTTCCTTTCTTGTATTTTCTGCAAAAAATGCCTACAGAACTCGAGGAGGTATACTCCACCCCTCCCGATCACACATCACATGCTAACCCTGGCTGCAAGCTTGTGGGCTTCATCACCCATCAGAACCCTCAGATTCGGCTACTCGCCACTGAGAACCTGGTCCCATACTCGATCTCAGACCCCAGCATATTCAAGGTGGATGATATGAGACCGATCAAGAACCTCAAGGTTCTGCTCAATGATCATTACGTATGTTGGCTTTTTGGGGCATGTAAACGGCGGCGCCCCCTTGCTTACACGTCTCGCAGAAAGTCGCAGAGTATGCATTAAGCTGCTTGATAAATCTCTCTGGTGACCCGGATGTTCTGGAATGCCTAGCTTCCGACGACAAATTCTTGGATTTGGTCCTGTCATTTATCGTGGTACGTTTTGCTTGTCCCGCAGTTGGCATCCGGGCTTGGCCAACACTTGCACACAGGGCCCCAAAGAAGAAAACGCCAACCTACTCGCCATGGTCTTGGCCAACATGACAAAATCCGATAGTCTCAAGCGCATCATCAACAAGAGGCAAGAATCTCCAAAAGAGCTGGGCTCCGACGACTGCATACTCAACCAGCTTATGGATCTCTTGGTCAAGGGTCAGAATGGCTCTTACAACCCCAAGGGCGACTTTGACTATCTCGCCTACGTCTTGGCTGATTTATCCAAACACGACGACATTCGCAAGTATTTAGTTACGGAACAGACTTACGACAAGGTCATCCCCATCACAAAGCTCAAGGTGTTTACTGAGCACGAGTCCGACATTCGCCGCAAAGGCGTCGCCAGCACATTAAAAAACGTCGCGTTCGATCTCGACTCGCACCCATCATTCCTGTCCACAGAGGGCATTGATATCCTTCCATATATTCTTCTCCCAATCACTGGCAACGAAGAGTACGATGTAGATGAGACCATGAGCATGCTCCCCGACCTGCAGCTGCTGCCGCCAGATAAGAAGCGTGACTCGGATAATACCATTATTCAGACTCATCTCGAGACATTGTTGCTACTCACAACAACGCGGCCGGGGCGCGATTATCTTCGCCAAGTCAACGTTTACCCCGTGGTGCGTGAGACACACAGCCGAGTCGACGACGACGAGGTCCGGGAGGCCTGCGACAGATTGGTACAGGTTCTCATGCGTGACGAGGAGGGCGAGGGCCAGCAGCTCGATCAGAGGAGACTTACAGAGCTTGCAGACAATGAGGAAGAGATTACCGAGGTTTGATCAAACGAGTAGCATGCATTGGATATTGCATAGACAAAACTGGCGACACGACACCTGGGCAAATATCCTCCTGGTGGAAGAGTGACCCAAAGTCAAAATTACCACATATAGAAAAGCAAATTATGGTCCAGATTTACACGACAGCAAGTTCAATTTAGCTCGACCCCCGTCGAAGATCGTCCTCGCTTATGACATTTCTCAGTGGACTCGCTCTAGCCGCAACGTCATGGTCGGCATCGTCATCGTTTTCTGCAATCGGCGATGAAGTCGGGCCGATGGGACTGACGATGCTATTTGGCGACCACGAATTGGATCCCTCGCCACTTTCGACGCTGACAGAAGAAAAGGCGGACATCTTTGAGGCCCAGCGCAAAGGATGAAGAGGCGTAGAGGGCGTACCATCGCTGGCGCTGGCGCTGATGCTACTTATCACGGGGGATTCGCACGCGGCCGACCTGAGAGAGGCACGCGAGCTAAAGCTGGTCAAGAGCGGCGTGAATCCAGCGCCCCGACGCATCACATCTGCCGTGCTGAGGCCCGTGTCGTGAAGTTCAACTGGCGAGGACGTGTCTGCAAAAAGTTAGCTGCGAACGGGTGCGAAACTGGCGCGGTTGGGTACTAGACTTCCCTTCCAGTTCGGCAAGCTGCGTATTTTCCATCTCGTGGCATGCGGTGGTAGTTGGAGATGAACAAGTCTCACTGGGAGATTCGACTTTTAGTGTAGGAGAGCGGTCTGCTTCCGATTCTGCGCATGAGCGTGTCGACGTGAGAGTTGGTTGGCGCTGGGGGTGGCCCTTGACCCAGTAGTAGAGTCGCTCCGGCATGGCCTCGCGCGCAGACGACGTTTCAGAGCTCTCGTTAGATGCCATTCGACGACGCCAAATGCAGAATGCAAGGAGACTTCCAGTCAATAACACGAGACCAAGCACGACGCCTAGTACCGGAGCGACCCAGACGGGCACACCCCTGGGCTGTTGACCAGAGGGGGTTGGTTGTTTGGGTGACTCTGTACTGTTTGTGTTTGATGGCTTATATGGCCAGTAGGTTTTCATCTTGTCAAAGTCATACGATGTCGCAAACACATTACCAAGAGCTGGCGTTGCCCATCCAGACGGCACGGGTGCTGTTGCCGTGGCATGACCGGCACTGTTCCCGCCGATGGTCGCTTGCACCTTTTGGTGTACACCGTATGCACCGTACTTTGCAGGGTCATACTGCTCCATCCATTCACCGCTGGTAATGTTGAGCAGAGTAATTGGCCCGTCCTCCAAACATGTCAAAGTGGTGCCGGAGAGAGGCGTGTAGCCACCGATGACCATCATCTGATCAGGGTATGGCAGGAAGCACTTGTGTCCAGCTCGGGCATGGCTTGCTTTGCCTTCACTAATCTTTGTCCACGTGAAAGAAGGCAGCGATAGAACCCAGACGTCGTCATAAAAGTCCCTTGACGAATGAATACCATCAAAACCGCCATAGTAGTAGATATTAAAGCTCGAACGATCTGCGGCAGGGGCGACGACAGCACAACCCCGCGTTCTGGTACCAGGGCCTCCTTTGGTCGGTTGTTGATACCATGTATTGTTCGCAACGTCGTAGATGTCGATTGTACTCATGAATACAGGGCTCTCTTTCTCCTTTGTTTAATCAGTCACGGTTCCGGCCTCACACATTCCTTCTCTGACTTACACTGAGGGTTTCATTCGGCGAAACAGGCATGTCGCCAGCCCACTCAGGATACACTGCACCACCGAGGACGACCAAAATGCCTTGTTCCCCTACAGGGACCCATACAACTTCCGGATTCGCTCGTCCTTTTATATGGCTCGGTAAAGTAGAATTTGTCCACTTTTCTGTCAGTTGGCTCGCCATATCCAAAGTGATTAGGGTATCCGAGGGAACAGACGCTTTCACGTCAGGAGAGGCTGCGGCATTCCAGAAGAAGGGACCTCGACCAGGAGCGGTCAGACCAGAGAAATACCAAGCTTTGTTCTCAGAAGGCGCACTGGCTGCGCCGCCATAGGCAACGTATCTGTTAATGCCGTCTGGCAGGCGCCTGCTGCTGAAACCCGGCTTCCATAGAGGCTTGTCGGGGCCGTACGGGTACGCCTCGTACTTGAGGGATTCGTAGCTCGGGGGCGGGTCGTATAACTCGTTGTCTTGAAAGACTGCCCCTCCATAGAGGAAAAACTCTCCGTCGTTGGCGAGAATCGCGCCGTCGTAGTACACAGGTGCGTCGCCGTTGGCATTGCCTGTGCCGCCTCGAGCCTTTGACAGACTCCCGTCCAGTAGAAGTCCAGTCACATTCGTGTCGCGCATGAAGGGTTTTCTCAAGTCATATGAAAGTATTATTCCCTGAAAGTTTCCTACGAGAGGGTTAGACGAGACGTTGGCGAGCGGGCATCTAGTCGCCAACGGTCGAAACTCACCTTTGTTGGACACTGGGCCAAAGGTTCCGTTTTGTAACCCTGGAGTCCACCATACTGAGCCACCGTCTATATAGATCTTGTCGCGCACCAAAGCCGCTATTGGATATTGAGCTCCTGTCGCATGTAAGACTTGGGTTTCACCTACCTCGAGGTTGGTTCCAAACGCAGATGGTTGTATTGATCTGTCCTGGTGCCCAATCACCGAACTGCGCGTAAGCAAGACCAAATGGGAGTATAAGAAATGGCACCAGCATTGATTTGAGTTGAACTGAATGTAACATGGGGATATTTATTGCGTTTTGAGTATCGATATGTGTCCAGCGGCTGGTAACTAACGGCGATTAGCTGAACCAGCTTCCGCGCATGGGTCTGATCGCGGCGCCCAGGAAAAGTAAACGCAAAAGTGCTGTAGTGTCTCTCACAATAAATCTCCAAGATTGAGCAAGTGAGAACCGGTGTAGGAGGTTTCAAGCGCTAGAGTTTTGCAACCAGCACTGAATGCAAACACACCGTTTTGCGGTCCCTACGTGCCCATGTTGGGTGTCCGCCGGAGGCGAAACGTGTCTCATGCGGCAACCTGCATTCGCCGATCTAATTGAGGACAACTGATGGTTCATCAATATTGTCTCGGGCGTGGTGTGGCGTTGAACAAACAAACATGGTGGCTGGCGGCGTTGTCAAGGTACGCATTGGCCACAGCGCCCGCAGCAACGACACCCGTATGGCTGTACGGTATTGGGCTGAAGTCACTGCCTGCGAGAGACGTATCAATTCTATCTATTCTAAAGGCTTGAGAATGAAAACGCCCCTGTAAAGTCTTTTGCTTGGATATAAAACATAGTATAATGGGCTTCAGTTCGGTGTCTCGGGCCGCAGCGCCACGGCATCCTCTTCCGAAGGTTGTATGCCCTTGGCAAAGTTTTGAGTATTAAAAGTCTAAGAGAAGAGTTTTGAACTCGCAGGATAACCTTCTACATTAGTTCTCAACGTAGTGCAGCGGTAATAAGCTTTCACGTGGGTAGGTCATATACTTGGATTGCTGGGTTGGCGGGACGCTGGACGCTGGGGCTGGTCAAGTAAGTGGACAATCTCATCAAGGTGCATTATATACGCTAGCAATTGCAGACAATAGAAGAGCCAATATCGAGAGGCATATGGAACGGCCGAATGTTTCGGCTCTCGCTCGGCGTCGAGCCGCAATGGCCGCTAGATAAACTGTCAAAGGTGGAGGCCACCACGATGAAAACGAAGCGGCACAAGTGTAAATACAACCACACGAGGCAGGGTAGAAGAGAAGACAGTTTATGTAGATTACAAAATTGAAGCTGTTTGACTGCCCAACTTCTTGTTTCTGCAAACATTAGCCATTACCCAAATAGGCATTGCCGAAAATCATCACGTGTAGCACATCACCAGCCCAGAGCGGACTCGGCCAGCAAGAAAAAAAGGTTCGAACCTGCAACCTCGGACCAATAAAACGAAACAACACGCCCTTTGGCTATGCAAGCATGGGCTCCAAGACTCTGGAAGATGAGGATCCTGGAAGGCAAGGTACGCCAAGTTTATCGTAAAACTGCTTGCGGCCAGCGCATTTTTCGTAGCAGTTTGCTGATGCCGTCAAGACGCCCCGCCTGCCAACGGATCCAACGGCACGGGCGGTGAACCCCGCGGCAAGCACATCTCTCGCGATGGCGACGGATGCGTGGGAAGTGACGGATGCGATGAGGGCGATGACGATGATGACGAGGCAGAAACCGCCGCCGCCGCCACGCTAGCAGGTGCTGCTGGCTCGACACTGAACAAGAAGAAGAAGAAGCGTAAGCGGCCCAAGAAGAAGAAGAAGGCTGCAGCTGCTCTGCAGCAGTCTTTGCCTCCTCGGATTCCATTGGATGAACTGGTTCCGTTGGGAGACTTCAGGCCAGGCCAGCTCATGGACTACAATGCGCCTCTGGATACGCGCGTGCGGGCCAAGGCCGGGGAACTGCGCCTGCAAGGGCGCCCCAACTTGGAGAATGCTGAATTTCTCAACAACTACCGAAAGTCTGCAGAGGTACATCGTCAGGTCAGACACTGGGTTCAGGAAACGGTCAAACCTGGCCACACTCTGACTGAGATTGCCCTTGGCATCGAGGATGGTGTCCGGGCACTCCTCGGAAACCAGTGTCTCGAGCCTGGCGCTTCTCTTCGGTCTGGCCTGGGCTTCCCTACCGGTCTCTCGCTGAACCATTGCGTTGCCCACTACACGCCAAATCCGGGGCAAAAAGATATAGTTCTCCAGTATGATGATGTCCTAAAGGTGGACTTTGGTGTGCAGATCAATGGTTGGATTGTCGACAGCGCCTTTACTATGGCGTTTAATCCGATGTATGATAACCTGCTGGCTGCTGTCAAGGACGCCACGAATACCGGCATCAAGGTAAGAAGGGCTGTGATTGAAGTCGGCTGCGCTGCGTTGCTAAAATGGGGGTTTAGACTGCGGGCATAGATGTGCGCATCTGCGATGTCAGTGCTGCTATCCAGGAGACTATGGAGAGCTACGAAGTCGAGATTCGTGGCAAAGTCTACCCTGTGAAGCCGGTGCGAAATCTGTGTGGCCACGACATCAAGCATTACCACATTCACGGCGAAAAGACGATTCCATTCACCAAGAACTCGGATGTGACCAAGATGGAAGAGGGCGAAGTTTTCGCAATTGAGACGTTTGGGTCGACTGGCCGCGGCTACACCCGCGAAGAGGTCTGCGCCATCGACCCTGATTGGTTTGCGCTTCCTGTCGCTGACGTTTACAGCATGGCATTTACGGGTACGGGCTAAACGATGGCGCTCCATCACATGTTCATCTTCCTCTTTCTTCGGCCAATTGTGTGTTCAAGACAATAAAGGAGAACTTTGGCACGCTTGTGTTTGCGCGCCGATACCTTGACCGCCTCGGAGTCGATCGCTACGTCGCTGGGGTAGGATGTGAACTCGAGAAAAGTTGCGCAGCATGCTAAATAATGCTTTGGCAGCTCAATTGCCTTGTAGCAAATGGCATCTTGGAAGCATATGCTCCACTGGTTGACGTTGCTGGATCTTACTCTGCCCAATTCGAGCATGTAAGTCGGAGCGCTCATTTCTAAAGATAGATCCTAACCAAATCCAGACAATTCTACTCCGAGAACGGTACAAGGAAGTTATTAGTCGTGGAGACGACTACTAGCGTGCCCGGCCCGTTGTCGCATACCGAAAGGCGTTGAGACTTTACAGAGTTGCTGTAATAAAACGCTCTCGACGCAGCAGGGATCTCAACCCCCTCTCAACTGAGCTTCAACACCGTCTCTATCCGTACAAAAAATCAATGATTCAACACAGATTGATTGCCAAGTCGCTGAATTCAACACGGTGATTGGGCATTGAGACATTCCGTATTCGTACCGATTTAGCGCACCGCACTCTGTATTCAGGCCAAATATTTATTTTTCGATTTTCGTCATTTCCAAGAGGCGTAGTTTTGCATCAGTGGCTTGGCATGCATGGGAAGCACCTTGGAGTAGACAAGCCACAGGGACCAATCAGGAAGGCCGCCGCGGCCCGCGAGAGGGCCGTTGTTGTTTGCTATCCGTGCACCGGCGCCTTTTGAGGTCCTGAGACTTTGTTTATTGTTTGTCAAGAATAATGGAGTTGTGTGTGATGACTGCTGCCTGCAGTTGCCAAATGGTCAGGTGTGTAAATCATGATGCAGTAGTTCCTCTCTGGTTGTGCATGGGTGTTGGATGCTTTTGCAACGTTGGACTCGGTAATCAACGGATCTCTTGAGGGTTCAAATTGAACGCTAATTACGGAGTAGTAAAGAAAAAAAGACGTTGAATCCTCACTTTGGTGGCTCCCGACGCCAAACGTTCGAGCAGCCCGCCACGGCATGAGGCTCTGCGTGTTGTGCCATCCAGATGTGAAGGCTAACTTGATTTCGACATTTGGTACCGAGTACGGAGTAGACTGGGGTGTTTAGTAAATGTCTCTAGACTCTACTTGCGTAACGTGTTTGCGGGCGCAGGTCGCATCGCAGGCTTTCGCAGCCCAGCAACGAGTCCTAGACTGCATGCATGACACAACCCTTCTACAGCAACTTGACAGATATTTGTGATCTATTAGAAGGATTCCTTTCAACTCACTTTTTTCGTCATTATACGTCAAGTCAGGCTACGCTCTTGCGTATGGAATCTCAACAGAGGTGCTTGACAGGCCAATGCGTTTCTAGGCTGAGGCTTCGACCCAAGTTCCCACTCGTGCAGCAGCTTTGTGATTCCCAGCAAAGACACAAAGGCTTTTGCAGTTACAAGTCCAAATTGCCCACACGGGATTTTGTATTCTTCCAAAAACTGCAGTCACAACTTCAGTTGGCCAACTTGTCGGCTGGTGGCGCACAGTCTGCTCAGCATGAAGATGCTCCTCGCACTTGCGGTGGCCGCTGTCGCAGGGCTTGCGTCTGCCAATGTTCAGCTTCTTGTTCCAAGAAATGTTGAGATTGTAGAGGCCGCGGCAATGTACAGGGCACAGTGTCCAACGTGTTGCACAGAGACAATCCTTCATACGACCATCAGGGAAACGTACTAGTAAGGACAGACAACACCGCAGTTCACACACATGCCTTTGCTGACTTGGGAATAGTCATACCGAAACAGAGACTGTACAGAGGCATTTCTCTTGGATTGTTTGGGGGGCTCGACTGACGCTATTCATAGACTACTGTTACCGCCACTCAGCGCGATGTATCTACCCAGGTTCAGTACACGACAAAGTTTGTGACCAAGACGGCCGTGTCTACGTTTACTACTGTCAGTACCGCTGAATGAAGGAAGAAAGACCAGAACTTGCTGACATTTCTCCGGCAGAGCTACCCCGTCACTGTCACCAGCCTCATCAAGTATGTTGTGTCAAACTATTTCCATCCCAGCACAAAACATGGGCTAATCAAATGACCAGCTGCACCAAGAAGCCGCCCGCGCCGTCTGCATCACGGACAAAACGCACCCTTCACCACGGACAGCAAGTGCCGCCGCTCGAATGCGACACTGTAACTTCAACGCAATGGATAACCGACACGTCAACGACTACAGTTCTGGTCCCGACTACCTCTCTCGTGCCGACCACGATCCTGGTCCCTACTGTGTCCATTGTGCCGACTACAGTAACCGACAGGGCGACGGTGACGCAGACGCGCAACCAGTCCGTCACCATGTGGGTGCCGACGACTTACACGGCAACCATTACGCGCACATTGCAGTACCCCGTGACTGTCACGTCGGCGCATGATGTGACTGTGACTAGAACGGCGACTACGACGGAAACGATCGTCACGACGCTGACGACCAGCTACCCCGTCGTCTCGCACGAGACAGTGACTCGGCCAGCGTCTACGGTGACGCAGCCAGCTTCTACGATAACCCAGCCAGCCTCTACCGTGATAACCCAGCCAGCCTCTACCGTGACCCAGCCGGCATCGACGAGCAAGATTACCGTCTGCCCTGCACCGACCGGACTCCACGCACGGCTTGAGCCAAGCTCCAACCTCACGTTTGGCTGCTCGCCCGGCAGCGTCTGCGCGCCGCCCATGCCGCGAGGCTGCAACATGTGGCCGGGGCCGCCCTCTGACGACTTTGCGTGCCGCGCGAGCGAGTGCATCCCCTCGCCGCCCTTTACCCAGACTCACTGGCCGGACAATGAAACGAGCTACTACTACTACTACTACTACTACCCCCCATCAAACGGCTACTTTAATCTCGATCCCACAGAGTTTGGCCTCGGCTATGATGTGTTTGTGGACCATGATGACCGGGACCACGCCGGTCAGAAACGGGGGCAGCGCGGCCGGGCCTTGATGAAGCGCGCTCCTCCCTCTCGATGCTTTGACGAATGCAACAATGCCTATCTCATCGCTGAAGCCGGAGGCAAGACCGACGAGCTTTGTCGGGCCCGTTCCTCGTTCCGGATCGGGTTCGAGCTGTGCACGGCGTGCATCAAGACGCATGCCAGCGTGTCGAGCCGCACGATTGACGACTATATCGGGTCGGTGTTTGCGCAGTTTCTCAACTTTTGCAACGGCCGTCGCTCAGAGCCGACAAGCGTCTCGGCGCAGCCAAGCAGCGGTCCGTCTGGCCCAGACCAGGCGCTGTCTTCCCAGCCACTCCTCCTTCACACGACGACGCAGGTGGGCGCGAGCTCGGGCGGCTTTGAGCCCTCGCCGAGCACCACCGCGCAAGCCACCCGCCCGGCCACGACTGAGAGACCAAGGACGTCGACGTCTAGCAGTTTTGATTCGAGCGCCGAGGAGGACGACGACGACAAGACTACGGCTGCCAATACCGGCGCCGTTTCTGCAGCCAAGACAAGCCAGAGTAGTAGTAGTAGTAGTAGTAGTAGTAGTAGGCCGGAAGTGGGAGCCGTTTCCTCCTCAACGGCTCACCACGGCGTGGCGGGACAAGACGAGTCGATGCATCATGCAACGTCCACGCCTGTTGTCGTGTCGGATTCTACGAGCCGGGATCCCCCGGTTACCAGCAGCGCTACCTTGACGCCCAAAGGCACGCCACTGGTGCTTGTTAATGGGATCACTGGCCGCCGTGGCCTTGCCGGTACAGCGCCAGCATTGATTGTAGCCATGATTGTTCTGATTGTCTAGTGCCGTGTAAAATGGCAAGATATGATTCATGAGAAGGGAACGAAAGGGAAACGATTCATGAGGAGGACAAGGAAAGAACCTGTCGTGTGTTTTTTTATTTTGAACATTGTCAGCGGCCTCGCCAAGACATGATTACATGTACCTAATGACCGTCAGAGCTAATGATTTACATTGAAAAGTAATTTCCTTTTACAAGACACCTGATCTAATTGCATTGTTGCAATGACAAGGCGTGGTGCTGGACATTCACTTAGGATTAAAGAATGTAGCGAAAAAGAGCATCCAATCTTATTGAGGCCGTTGATCTGAGAATACTGCATTTACAGGAACCAAAAGACTCAACACAAGCAAAACCTCGGTATCCAAAAAAAAAAAAAAAAAGGGTTGACAACAATAGTACATTATGTAGAAGAAGAAGCCCATTAAATTGAAATCAACCACATGACATTTTTTCCATTATTTTTTAAAGCATTTTCTGTGATGAAAAAGAGTCGCAGGGCAGTCGCGAGTAAAAGTATAAAGAAAAGTTGGCCCAATCAACGCCGTGAAAGGAGAAAAAAGGACGGTATAAAAGCTTTGTTCTGGCTTTTCTGGTGTAGAATTGCGTCGAGTAGAGCAGCCCCCCTCCCTCGAGTACTTGGGATTGAAAATACTCGAGAAAAAAATTGTCGTATCCAGGCCCGGCGATGGGCCGTGCATGTCGAGCACGCAGCCCAAACCTTTTGAAAAGGAAACAAGTTCTCGGGAACTTTGATGGTTGTAGGGCT
>JAEIJG010000101.1:0-54984 GCA_037289395.1 Beauveria scarabaeidicola | reverse complement strand
TATTTTATAAAAATACTAGATAATTATTTATAATACCCTTAAATTTTTATATCTTTTTTTATATTATAGTAATAATTATATATAATCTAAGAATATATGTGTAAAAAAGTGGCCACAGGGCTATAGTGGCCACCTGACTATGTAGCACCTAATAGCGAATGCGGTGGGTGCGTGGCACGTGTATTACTTTCTGGATAGTGGCACACTGGCACGCCAATCCACTATGACTACGACCTCAACTCCAGCCCTGATGGATGGGAATGCGAACATCAGATTGCGTAAAAGCACTGATTAGGACAAGTCAAAATTTCATACAAGCTATTAGGCCGAACGAGCGAGCGGACCGAAGAAACGGGCTACCTACCAGCCAACCATGGCCACGCACCTGGTCTTGTTTGGTGCAAACATGCCTTTTCAGGTCAAGGACAAGCGCTATAATAAAACAAGGCTCGCCGACTACATATAACTAAGCTTGCCAACCCAGTAGTGATGGGACATGATTCCGTCATCCCTGGGCGAGACTGGCGCAACTGGACGGTGTCTCTACTTGATCATAGGAACAACAGTAGCGAACATAGTCGCCATACTTTTGTTGCCTGATAATTACTGATTGACGTTCCTTCCATGCATAAATGAGCAATATGCAACGCATTCGCCGATTGCCAAAAGCCGATATTATATGGAGCTCGAGGCGGCTTGGAGGTTTCCCAACGGTAAATAGCACCACATTTGCCTATTAATAGGCCTCTCAACTGACACTCTTCTAGAACAGCTCTTTGTTCTTAACCTTGTTTCCTCGTTTTTTAAAAGGGCCGCGACATCAAGCATGCTTCAACGAGTAGCAACATCTTCACGCCTTCTCGGCCCACGTTCACTTGGCCTTTTTGCGGCAAGCCATGGCAATTTTTATGGCGCGGCCTCTAAATATCGCCATGATTGCTTACAAGTCTCGCCACGCTGTACTTCAAGTCAAGCAGTCCTTGGAGGAGCTGCCTCGCAGACACGGCGTCATGCATATTCGACACGCACCGCATTGTCGCAGCCTACGAGCTCAATGGGGACTGTGACAGAGACACAGCCAATCATCCATCATGTATTCGAAAAGGTCACGGGAACCTGGCAGTATATTGTTGCTGATCCTGCCACTGCCTCGGCAGCCATCATCGACCCGGTTCTGGACTTTGACCCGTGTCTGCGGGAAATAAAAACGGAATCAGCGGATGAGCTTCTTTCTATTGTCAGGGAGAATGGTTACAAAGTTGACCGAATTCTGGAAACACATATCCATGCCGACCACATTACTGCCGCGGCCTACTTACAGCACGCGCTACGTGATGATGGAGGCTTCGCACCCAGTATCGGCATTGGAAAGCGCATAGCGCCAGTTCAGAAGCTCTTTTCGAAACGATACTGCATTCCAGATGATGAGATTCAAAATGTCCATCAATGTCTTTTTGAAGATGACGAAATCTTCAACGTCGGGCATCTTCAGGTGCAAGCTATCCACCTCCCTGGGCACACACCGGACCACATGGGATACAAGATCGGAGGTGAGAGAGTATTAAGCCGCTGATGATACTGCGAAAATCTAACTCTTCGTCTTCATCATGTAGACAACATTTTTTGTGGTGATTCTCTCTTTATTACCGACCTCGGAAGTTCCCGGTGTGATTTCCCCGGCGGCAGCGCGAAACAGCTTTACGAATCGGGTCGCAAACTGCTAGGGTTTCCGGCCCATGTGAGGATATGGTCGGGCCATGATTATCCCTCGTCTGAACGCAGCGAGCCGGTGCCTTGTCAAAGTGTGGGCGAGCACAGGGAGAGCAACAAGCATTTGATGAAAGGAATTACAGAGGACGACTTCATCGCCATGAGGGAGAATCGCGATGCAACTCTGGCGGAGCCCAAACTTGTTCATCCGTCGCTGCAATTAAATATAAGGGGTGGAAAATTGCCGAAACTATCTTGGGGCCACCGAATGATTCAAACCCCCATAACCGCAGTCAACGGGGGATGGAGTCACCACCTCTAATTTTCCGGCCAGATTAAACACCCCTCCCCTATTTATGTCTTGTACATGGAATTTGGAGGATTTGTTCTCACATTCAAGCCTTTAACTGTTTTTTTTTTGTTTTTTTTTGTTTCATTAAACATGGCCATTCAGAGCTCAAAGTATATAAGCATAAACAGACCTGGCTCCATGCGTCTGCCAATAATGTACAAAAGTTGCCCTTCCCACTTGGCTACCCCTACACTTGGCTCTCATGGCAGAAATAATATTCACAGTGTCTTGCCGCCTCGATACCTATTTTATGTCTTCATCACTCATAATCAACCCTTGATCTACAGCCCTGTCTTTCCATTCCGACCAACTTCCGTCATAGAGCCCTCGTCGTCACTCGGTACCCGCTGACCCGGAGCCGCCAGCCACAGAACCGGACGCCGTCACGCCGGTAATGCACGTTAAAATTGGTGAGGGTTGTCCTCGTCCAGGATCTGGTACCAATGGGGTCTTGTGCCCCGATATTACTCATAAGTTGGCGGAGCTCTTGAAAGCCAATGATGCTTGCCGGGTCGGCGATGCGGTAATAAAACGGGAGGAAGCTGCGCTCCAAAAGACGGCCAACGCAAAAGCATCTTTTCCGGCTGCAAGGCAAACGACGCGATATCTCGGCTCGAATAATGTATTTTAAAATGTCGTGTAATTCTGGCGGTGTGATCAGTATTGATTCGACTGCATCTAGTGAAACGGCTGCCCATGTTCAAGGCGGCGTAATAACTAGTCTTTTTTTTCTGCACTGTATCAATTTCCTGCCTCGACATTCCGAAGCTGGCTTGCTATTGTATGTAAATATAGTAAAGCCCCATTCGGAAGTCGGCGGTCGATTCCGAGCCGCAAACAATTCAATCGCCGATGCCTCCAAGCACAGCCGCCAACTCGGCCCGCGCCGACAAAGCCCGAATAGCGAACTGGAAACTGCATGTACACGAACAATTATCAGTCATGTTTTTAATTTTGAACAACTTGTTATTGCGTCTTTGTCTTGTTTTCTTCTCTTGACCTTGTTTTCAATCCGTCTTGCCTCAAAGTAAATCTCCCCGCCCTGCAGCAATCAAGTCTTTTAACCTCACCCTCTAAAGCAAGAAATATTTATATATATATATATATTTATATATATTTACCCAGGATGCAGCAGCAGCTCACCAGTCGCGTCGCGCGAGCGTCGCGTAGCATCCTCGCGCGCCCCCCTCTGAGCCCAAGGCTCGTCGCCAACAAGGGCTTTGCGACGAGTTTAGATCCCCCCGTCATGGCGCATACGAGTCGTAGTCGCCACCGAGTCGTCGTGGTCGGTGGCGGCTCGGCCGGCTCCAACGTGAGCCACCAGCTGCTTCGCTCGGGCAAGTACAAGCAAGGCGACATTGCCGTCGTCGACCCGGCCGAGTGGCACCATTACCAGCCCGGATGGACGCTCGTCGGCGGCGGCCTGGCGCACAAGAACGACTTTCGGCTCCGGCTGGCCGACATTTTCGATGCCAAGCTCGCCGTGTACCGGAACCGCGTGGCCGAGTTTGAGCCGCGCGAAAACCACATTGTGCTGGAGAATGGCGACAGGCTCGCGTACGGCCAGCTCGTCGTCTGCCCGGGCATCAGCACCAACTACGGCCAGATCCGGGGCTTGCCGGAAGCGCTGGCGGACCCCGGCTCCAACGTGTCGTCCATTTACAGCTACGACCACTGCGACAAGGTCTTTCCCAAGATTCAGCGCTTCCGGAGCGGCAGGGCCATCTTTACGCAGCCACTGGGCCTGATCAAGTGCGCGGGCGCTCCGCAAAAGGCCATGTGGCTGGCGCTCGATTACTGGAAAAGGGCTGGCCTCTTTGGCTCGTCGTCGTCGTCGTCGTCCTCCTCCTCCTCCTCGTCGTCGTCGTCCCCCATCCGCATCTCCTTTGCGACGGGTCTCCCCGGCATGTTTGGCGTGCCCAAGTACAGCGCCAAGCTCACCGAGCTCGCGCAGGAGCGCGGTGTCGAGACTCTCTTCCAGCACGACCTGGTCGAGGTCAACAGCGGCGGCCGGGCCACGTTTGCCCTCGCCGACGGGTCGCGCACGACCAAGACGTTTGACTTTTTGCACGCGTCCCCCAAGATGGGCCCTCACGAGTTCGTCGCGCGCAGCCCGCTGGCCGACGCCGCGGGCCTCGTGTCGGTCGATGCCGCGACGCTGCGGCACACGGCCTACGACAATGTGTGGGCGCTCGGCGACGCGGCGGGCCTGCCGACGTCCAAGACGGCCGCGGCGATTACGGCGCAGGCGCCTGTGCTGGTCGCGAACCTGCTCGGCGCCGAAGAGGGCAGGCAGCCGCAGGCGGCGTATGACGGGTACACGTCGTGCCCGCTCATTACCGAGTACGGCAAGGTCCTGCTCGCAGAGTTCAAGTACGGACCGGAACCGAAAGAGACGTTTGGCAGGCTGCTGGGCGTGGACCAAGTCGAGCCACGCAGGGCGTTTTATCATCTCAAAAAGGACTTTTTCCCCTGGGTATATCGAAAATTCATGGTAAAGGGCACCTGGGCCGGGCCCAAGGGTTTTATTCGATAAAAGGCCGGTGAGCGTGCACTTGGACTGGCGGGCACAACGACTGCATTTAGTATATGATGCAGATGGTATTGCAAAATAAAAAGTGGCTAGTTGCTTCTACAACATGTTCAACTACTGTTTTCAACGCTGTCAAGAAACGATAGATAAAAAGGTCGCCTCTAAATACCCAGTAAATACAGACAGAATAATCAAGGCACACATCTCGAGTCATGGCATCAGTGACCTCGGTGGGCCACAAAGAGTTTATTACTTGCACAGTTGCACTATACTTGTACTATACTTTTACTATACTTGTACTAAATATAATTCAATTATTATTATGCCAAGAAACCGTTGCGACGACGTAACCTGTGGAGCACCCCTGTAATAGGGCTGTTGTCTATTCCTATTTTCCATCCACCCACTTTCAAGAATACATACACGTCTTCTTCCTGGTACACTTATAATGACCTGTGGCTGGCATTGCGTGATACCGGGACAAAAAAGTGACTTGCACACAAGCCACACGGCCCGAGACACCTTGCGCCGACCCGGCGCCGCTCACACCCTCGCCTTCCCTCTTGGCCCGGCCCACTGCCATGGCAGGCTCCGTGGCCTGTACGGAATGCCGCAGATCGCACTTGAAATGCGACCTCCAACGGCCAATCTGTGCCCGATGCGCCACCAATCGGCTGTCGTGCACCTATCTCCCCTCTCGTCGCGGGGGCAGGCGAGTTCCGCGCGAGCAGGCCTGCCCTTCGGCCGACCGCCCGCGCGCCGTCGCAACGCCAACCCCGGCTTCACCAGCCTGGCCCACGCCCGCCGCCGTCCCGACCGCGAGTCGACCTGAAGGACGCCATGGTGGTGGTAGTGGTAGTGGTGGTGGTGGCGGCGGCGGCGGCGGCGGCGGCGGCGGCGGCGGCGGCGGCACAAACCATGGACGCTCCCCGGCGCCGAGTCTGAGCAACCCCGGAAGCGGAAGCGGAAGCGGCTACTCGTCCGGGAGCCTGGCAAGCCACAGGCCGCCGCCCAACGAGAGCTCGGCGCAGCCCTATGTCCCGGAAGCTCGCCTTGTGCATCTCTACTATACCTTTTTCCACCAGGCGCATCCCATCCTCGTGCCTGCTGCGTCTTACAACCGCCAGGACCAGCCCGACTATCTGCACCAGGTTGTCCGGTTCATCGGAAGCCACTACTCAAAAGTCCTCCGGGGGGATGATTTTCTGCAGCAGACCCGTGTGCTGCTGAGCAGGGACGAGAGATCGCCCGCCATGGTGCAGGCGCTGCTGCTCTTCTCCATCATCATGTCGGCCCGCGATAGTAGATACGAAGCCGTCTCGGCGCTGTCCCGCGCCGTCAGCCTCGCGCTGGACCTGGGCATGAGCCGACCCGACTTTGCCGAGCGCTACTCGGACGGCTCCGACTTGCAGACGGAGAGTCTCCGGCGGACTTGGTGGGAACTGTACATTTGGGAGATTTACCTGGCCCTCCCCGATAGCAAAGTCACCCTTCGTTGCAGCGACGTGGACGGCGGAGCGTATTTGCCCTGTGAAGAGGCTGCTTACGCGCCGTCGTCGTCGTCGTCGTCGTCTTCCCAGCGGGCGCCGCCGAGGACGTTTTCTGCATTTCGGGCGAGGCTGTTCAGCAACCCCGAAGGCGACTCTGACGACAACGGCAGCACGGAGCAGCCGCGGTCACAACCGCCATCCCACTTTTCATCCTACAGCTACCGCATCGAGGCGTTTCATATACTGGCGAGAGTCATGGTGCTCAACACGCTGCACGAGACGCACCCTGACCACTTGCAGAGCGTTGTGAATATGATTGTCAGCTGGGGCCATCTCCTACCGCCGTGCAAGGTTGACGTCGTGGACATGTACGGCAACATTGACGAGATGCTGTTCCAAGCACAATTCATCATCCACTACGCGTCGGCACTGCTTCACGTTCCTCGAAGCAACCTGCGGCCCAAATTCCCCGAGTTTCCCAGCACAATCTGCCCGGAGACGCCTGTCCGCCTGTCGCCCTCCCTCACCCGACACATTCACGACGTCAAAGCCACCGAAGCCTCCAAGGAGCTGTCAAACCTGCTCTCTGTGCACTCCAGGCCCGAAGGGTACAGCCCGTCCATGATTCCGGGCGCGGTGCTGAGCGGGCTGGTTCAGCTGGCGGCGGCCGAGGCTCACGCCTCCGAGTGCTTTGAGCACCACCAAAACAGAGCCATCCTTGTCCTCGCCACCCTCAGCATTCTCAAGATGCAGTGGACGACGGCACGGGAGGCATACAGCCATGTCAAAGCCGCGGCTGCCGCGCACATGACCGTCGCCGCATGCGCCGCCACTGCTGCTTCCGCCAGCCAGCCGGTCGCGGCGGCGGCGGCGGCGCAGCCATTACAGCTTCAGCAGGCCTTTGGCAGTGCAGACACGCGCATGTACGATGAGCCGAATACAAATGCAGCGTACAATCATGCAAATGCCATGGACACAGGCATGAGCTCGAGCACCATGGACCCCATGGATAGGATCTTTATGGCTGGGCTCTTGTCACCTCACATTGACCCAACGTGTGGCGAGCCATTGGCGCTGAATCAGTTTGCCAACTTTGATTAATAAGTAGCATTGTATTTTCTAAGCCACATGTATTTATAGACAAATTTCAAGTGTCCCCATTCTTGGGCCTACCGACTTCCTCAACGTAGGTCTTCTTGTACTGGATCCTTGAAGTCTGCTTTCGTGTTCAACTTGCTCGAGAAATCCCAATCGGTCTTGCCTCAAAAGATCCAGTCATCAATATAATAATTGACTTTTATCCAATATTCCCTTCCCTGCTTGTAGTGGAAAGCAGACTAAGATAAAAAAAAAGTCCGACCCGTCAATGTCCGAAGCGGTGGAACCTTCTCTCTCTTCACCACTTCCTTCATCAACTTAAACATAGACAACACCACTCTCCTCTTTGCATTGTTGACGCCCCCTCTTCGCATCATCTCCCCCGTCTCAAAGTCTCCCACCCTTTTTCATCATGGCGCCATGGTCGCGACTTACCAGTCCCGTCTACAAAAACACCGGCTCCGTCGCGCGCGACCACCTCGCGTCCGAGCGCACCTATCTAGCCTGGACGAGGACCGGACTCGGCTTCGTCGCGCTCGGCATGGGCGTCGAGCGCTTCTCCCGCTTCGAGGCCGTCGCGCTCGGGGACGGCAGCAGCAGCAGCAGCAGCAGCAGCAAGCCACGGACGGCGGACGAGCAGCAGGGAGGCGCGCACGGCGAGGCGCTCGGCTCGCGGCTGCTCGTTGGGACGCTGCTGACGCTGGGTACCGGGTGCATGGTGTACGCGACGAGGAGGTATTTCTCGGTGCTCCGGTCGCTGGAAAAGGGCGAGTTCCGCCCCGCGTACCAGGGAATTGCGGCAATGGGCGCAGTGCTGGGTGCTCTGGGAGGTGGTGTGTCTACGAGGATGACGGGTGCTTGGTTCGAGAGTGACGAGTCGGCTGCCAAAGAGTGATGAATCTTGGATACTTGCCACCTTTATTACACCCATCATCGCTTGTCTGCTGTTGATACGGATGCTAAAACAAACATGGCTTTGATGCGCTGGGTTGTTTTGCCGCCCTCTTTTTTTTTTTTCATTATCGACCATCTACGACCTCCTATGGCATCTGTTATTACTAGAGACAATTTACGACAAGTTTTATCCGCTCTCCAATTAATACCACAATACAGTTTCCACGCACACCGTCTTCCTTGTCATCTGTACCATCGACCCAGCTTTGATGCATCGGTTCCGGGTCTACATCCATCTTCTTCCCAAAATATAATGCCGTCGATATACCACGGTTCTTAAGCTACCTCGGGGACCAATTTCGTCGCCAGTCCGATTACGCCCCTGTCGGCGAGGTGCAATCGGCGAATGGGGCAAGCACACCCAGGCTGCTGAGTCGTAACCCGTGGAGGGCTGTGATTCAAAGAAACATCGGCCAGCTATTTAGATCATTGCGACGATGACGACAGTTGGGTTGGTATTGAATTCTTATCCAAACTGATACGTCATCTAAATTGATATGCTCTAATCATGTATGCGTGCCGTATCTTTACTGAAACCGATTAACCCTCGTCAGATCCGAAAAGGCATCTGCACCGGAAGCGACAAAAATGTAATCCCACTACCCTCTTCCGTCAGCGTGTCCGATGCCTGCCCCCCGAATGGCCCAAGTGTAGTCCCGCGCCACTTCGCCGACGCTGCCCACGTATTAGACGTGACCCGGGCGGCCATCTCGGCGAGCATCTCCACCAGCATCGGCGTCCTTTGACCTCGAACAAGAACAAGGGCCTTGGCAAAAAGGTAACTGGCAAATGTGAAAGGGGACTAGAGGCAGATAAAATACTCGTATTTAAGCAGGCACGAAACTGTCTCAGAGGCTGCAATCAACTTTTAACCCCGACATGCTTCATCAAGAGCTAAAGAAGAAAATACGACGTGGTCAGCACCGACTGGTGCTCATTGTCATGTGATTCATCTACCTACACCATGGTCCTCCTACGCTCGCAGTGTGCGTAGCACTCTGGAGTGTCCATTTTTGTTAATAAAATCGTATTTTTGCTTGTCCGTCTTTCGCGTCCGTTGCAGAGTTGTACTACTCGCAAACTCGGCGCAAGACGCATCCATAAGAACCAACTCCAATCATGTATAAGCGGCGACGGCGACGGGCATGGGGGTATCGTTGAGATATGTATCCGTTATGCATGCCCAAAACAAAATAGAAAAAAAGAAACGGAAAAGGAAACAGCACAGAAGCAACACAACGCTAGGCGTCCTGTGGGCTTTCCCGCCGCGGAAACAAAAAATGATGTGCACCATCAGTGTTGGCTGATCGTGCGTCTACCCGCCGCCGGGCGCCTGACTTTTCGTCATAAAATGCATGCATGCATGTATCCAGTGTAACTTTTTGTTGAAAAAGACACCGACTCCTATTGTTGTAATAAGAAGAGGGGGAGTCACCATGTCTGTATATAGAGACAACAGACAAGGTAGGGGGCCCAAAACGAAGAAAACAAAACAGATCCAACTGCAGAAAGTGACTGCTGTATAGAGAAAAAGATTTTCGACAGCATTTTCAACATCTCTCCGTCTATGCGGCGGCCTCAGCCTGCGCGGCGGCGGGCTTCTCCGCCTCAGCAACAGGAGCCTCGGCCTCGACAACAACACGAGTATCAAGGCCATCGACCTTGAGATCTTTAAAGAGCTCAAAGATGGTGGTATTGTCGTGGAAATCGTTGTTTACGATATTGACAAGGTACCAATTGTCCATGACATTCTCAACGAGAACGCGGCTGGGCGATTTGGCGTCGAAGCAGTGAGCCCAGTCAACACCCAGGCGGAAAGCCTCATCACGCCACGCTAGGAAGCTGATACTCTCAACAATGGTAGGTTGAACAATCTCCTTTCCGGGAAAGACGCCCCAGGTAACGGCATTGGGGCCATCAGAGGGCGCATTGGTCTTCAAGTTACCATTCTTGGTCACGGCGTAGTAGGTGAGGGAAGGGTTGGTGTTGACGAGTTGAATCACCTGGTCGACTATCCTGGGAGAGACGAGCAGCTCAATGTAGCCCTTTTGGTAAACGTAACCGTTGGCAGGCCCCCAACCATGGACAGGGTGAGACGACTTGACACCGTCAACGGCGGGCTGCGAGTTGATGGTTAAGAAACCGCGCTGGTTGAGCTCGACCAAGGCAGGCTTGATGGAGTCGGCTTCGCTGGTTAGAGGGGCCTCGCTCCAGGGCAGGGAGTCGATTTCCTGGTTGAGGTAACGGACAAAGGTATTGGCAATATCACGAAGCGACTTGGGTTCACCCCACTTGAGGCGGTTCGCTTCGTTTGTGCCGGTGAGACCGATACCGTAAGCGTCGAGCTCGCCAAAAGCGGGAGATCGGGAGTCACCCCAGCGGCCGTTGGGGAACTCATCCCAATCTTGAGTACGGAGGACGTAGGACTTGTTACGGTTGCGCCAGAAGATGGGGCGGACGTCCTCATCACGACGGCCGAAGCCCTTGGAAGGCTTCCAAGGCAGGGCCTGCTGCAAAGGACGCTCCGCAGATGGAGTCCAGTTGAGTTCCTCGAGAACCATGCGGGTGGCCTGAGCAAGGTTCATGGTGTAAAAGTGCATGTGGTGGATGTCAGCAGCCATGAGCTTGCGGCACAAGTCGACAACCAGCTTTTTGCCCACCTCACGGACGGCGACATCGTCGTTTTTGACAGGTTCTAGGAGGTCTAGCCAATTCTGGGGAATTTTGCAGCCGGTGTGCTTGCATCGGCGGAGGAAGCTAGCGTAGGTGGCAATGGGCATGATGCCAGGAAGAATTGGGACAGTGATGCCGGCGGCGCGGACCTTGCTGACCCATCGGATGAAGTTTTCAACGTCGTAAAACATCTGTGTGACAATGAAGGTGCCGCCGAGGTCGACCTTGTACTTGAGATGCTCAATCAGTTCATCTTCGTTGTCGTTGTCGTCGCAGCCCTCGGGGTAACCGGCAACACCGATATCAAAGTGGTCGCCATAGGTTGCACGAATATGTCTGACAAGATCGCAGGCATACTGGAAGCCGTCCTCGGTGGCGGTCCATTTCTCTTGGGCACGAGGGGGGTCGCCGCGGAGAGCAAGAATATTGGTGCAGCCAGCCTTGTAGGCCTTGCGCAGCGCGTCATTGACCTTTTCCATGCCCATGTCAGTGCACGTCAAGTGCATACAGGTCTCGAGACCATACACCGCCTGGGCTTGAAGGACCATCTCGCAGGTGAGCTCGGCAATGCGGCCGCCGGCACCCCAGGTAATATCGATGAACTGGGGGCCAAAGTTGTACATGCGGTCCACACGGTCGTACAGGTTCTGGACACCCTGAGCGGTCTTGGGCGGAAAGTATTCGAAAGAAAAGGAGGGCTTGCCCGACCTTTTGGTCTCGGCAAGGAGATCCTTGATATGCATGACGAATGGATTGTATGAACAAGGACAATGAAGGCTGGGGTAGATGTGATGTCGTGCAAAGGGCGGTGGGTGGTCGTATGGAGTATAAATGCCGAGGGTTCGATTTACGAGGGAACTGAAGTGTCGAGAGCAGCGGCGTCGCTCGAATTATGTAGACAAAGCTAGTTTAATAGTATTAGCATCGAATAAGGAACTGGGGGTGGTGGGGGTGGGTGCTGGGGTGAGCGAAGTTGGATAACGAAGAGATTCCAAGAAGGTGGGGGAAGGCTAATTGACTCACAAGTACACCGACACACGAACAGCGGTAGAGCAGGAACCCAGTTAAGGGGCCTAGAAGAAGAATGAATCCGGATCTGCCGCGGACTAATCTGAGACGAAGGCCAGGGAAAGCAAAATGAAGAGAAGAAATTGGCAGGAGAAGGGATGAAAGAGAGTCAAAAAAGAAGAACGGCGAGCAGTCGGAGCAAACATATGGGGGATGTACCTTGGCGGGTCAAGGCTAGCTGGGTCGGCCTGGGTCTGCCCCTCCATCCACCGAAGAACCATCATGCATCCGTGATTTTTTTTTTTTTTTTTGGCCCGAACAAGAGAAAACCAAGAGTCGGCCCCGCGTTGGAGACGGCACAAATGGAGGTACATCAATTTTTCCTAATTTATAGTGTCAAAAGACGACGTCTGAAAGTACCGATGTGAGGCGTGGTCTTCGCTTTCTCGCAACCAGTCGTTTCCTCCGTGCCTAGTACCTACCTGCAGTACCAGTGTACCACACACCAAGAAATCAAGAGAAACCTGCGTGCATTCTTTTTTTCTTTTTGTTTTTTTTTTCTTTCTTTGTCCTGTTTTTTTCTGTCTCTTCCCTTTTCTCCGTTTTTTATACCAGACTACACTTGCACTGTACTGCACCACAGTCTTGGCCTCGGAAGATTCGCCGACTGGTACATTTACGAGGGCCCTCGTTGCTTCCTGCCCGTTGCCGGTGCCGCCACCAACAGTTTGTTGGGGCATGTTTTAGCGCGCCCAAATGCAAGCTGCACAGGGCTACCTTGGCCAGCTACAGGTACCTACAACCCTGCTGTAGGTACGCGGGAAGGAGGTGTTTATTTAGGTACCTAGGTAGGTTATCGTCTTGAGTAGCAACATTCATGCCTTAGCTTCTGATGCAAGTAGCTCCCGCTTGATGACATCTATTTCCCATCATTATAGCTCAATACTCATTGCAACCCAAGCCTTATTTCATCTACTCATATGTCTTCCAAAGATCCGTCACTACCTATTTCATCCACTCCCCTGCATACACCCATGGCGCGGCGAATGAGAGTACCCTCTGTCACGCGGAACAGTGATTAGGCATAGAAACAGTGTTAATTAAGGAGTAAAAAGAAGCTGTAGAGCGAGGGGGGCTAAAGGACACCCTTATAGGGTAAGTACCTGTTCTATTATATAAATTTACTGTACGGATTAGCAAGTGCTAACAGGCATGTGGAAGTAAGTTACGGGTAAAGATAGATTTAAGTGGGAGAGAAAAAGAATAGAGAAGTAATCGGCAGAATGATTATATTATTAACCTTATTATATTTAACTCTAGCTAGGGAGAACTGCTATCTTAAATGAAGAAAAAGAGAGAACATTTTTCTTACTCTAAAAAAACTTTAAAAAACTTTCTTAATCTAGAATTACCTTATTAGCCAACTGCCGAAGCTAGAAGCGGCGGAAGACGAGACCGAGACTGAGTTGGATGCGTGTGATAACCGTTTCCTGGCCCGTCCGCGTGTACCCCAGTCGGAATCACCTATATCCCCATCCGTCGAATCAGACAAATCTCCCCATTCATCTTGCACCAGCTCGTCGCGCGTGCGCTTCTTAGGACTGTGGCTGCGGCTCTGGCTGCGGCTCTTACCCCTAGCCAGAGCCGGCAGGAAGCCATCGCGACATTCCTTCCCAGAGACGTCGCTGGCATGCGAGCGACCATCTTCGCCCACGAGCACCAGGCGGCGCGCCACGCCGGCGCGGACAAACGTCGTCTGCCCAAGCACCGTCCACGCAAACCGCGCAAAGAGGTATTCGACAGCCAGCCCTGACAGCGCCTGCGGCGGCACGTTGTGGTACACCGCCGCCAGCTCCTCGCCTGGGAGGCCCGAGAGGACGTGGATCGCCCAGGCGCCCCATTTCGGGACGAGAACGAGCTGGCGGTTGTCAAATGCCTGGTGAAGGTCGGCGCGGAGAAGGAGGGCGTTGCTGGTATCGTTGGTCGCGTTCGACGGGGAGGCCTCCGTGCGCACAGCGTACATAGTCATCTGATTCGCAGCAAACCAGGCGTCTTCCTTTTGCGGGATGAGATGCGCGACTTCGTTGCCGAGGACCGACGCCGTGATGCGGCACGACTTGTCGCGGGTGTGGATAGTGTCGCGTGGACGAGACTGGAGCTTGAGCTCGGGCGCATTCCACGTTGGAGGCAGGTTATTGTGCGGGAATACAAAGTGCTTAAACGCGGGGACCGTCGGATAGGGGCCGGCGTCACTATTGCGAGCTGGGACGTGGAAGTAGTAATCGCGGCCGAGCAGGAGGTCGTCGGGTGCCAGCGCGAGGGGCGTCGCGTCAGGGGCGTTAGATTCGGAGAGAAAGCCATCCCAGCGGCAGTTGGCGACGATGGCGCAGGCTACGCGCGCCGTCTCGTGATGAAGGCCGTATTGTATTTGATTAGAGTTTTCGGTTTTCTGAGGGTCGAGCGCGGTGAGGATGAGCAGAGTGCTCGAGTTTTTCGGGTAACCTGGGTGGTGGAGGAAGACTCGGTGGTCGGACAGGGAGGTGGTTTCGCTCGTCGGAAGGCCGTCGTCTGGGTGCTTTGGAGGCGGCAACTGTTCCCGCAGACGGCATGGAACCACCATTTTCTTTTTCTCTCGAGCTGTAGATGAAGATGGAGGTGGATCATGTATTTGCGCGAGTCACAGTGACAGTATTAGTGCCTGACGTACTCCGTAGTGCCTGACGTACTCCGTAGTGCCTGACGTAGTGCCAAGCATACTACTCCGTACTTGTGCTGATATATGGCCGATTTTGTATCCACAGCTCTTCCCGTCCTACCAGCCTACTAGAGTTTCAGAACTGAGGCTGCGCCTGCATACGGGCTCTGTCTAACGCAACACAGCTACAAGGTAGCCTAGCAACCGCATAGCGCAAGCCTGGACTGCCTTCTCACCAGTGTTCTCTCCGTGAGACCTTGGGAACAAACTGAAGGGAATTGAAACCTCTTTATGGGTCAACCATGTTATCTCTTTTTTTTTATACAGTGCGCTGGGCTTTTTCTGCGTCAGGCATCCCACGAGCCAGCAGCCTTGATGGCAAGTGGTGGCGCGCCACGAAGCCTTCTCCAGCGTGATATCCCTGTCGAATAGAAACCACCATCGCTGAAAGAATACTTGTCCCACCTCCCAGTAAGCAGCATCATACGGATCGTCCCTGTATATCCGTACACCTTCCGAATTGTCCTCGATATCATACGCTAGGTTGGCCAGGCCCGTCGGCCCAGCCGCGCTCGGTGGCCGTGACCCTTCGGGAAGTGAAAAAATGTCAATAACCTTGTCTCGCACACTTGGCCACGGCAAAAAGTCCAAAAAAAAAATGGAGGAGGAGGCATCATCATCTGCGTCGCTGTCGGCTGCCATGTCGGGGGCAGCTGATGAGCAGCCGTGCCGCCTCCTTTGGTGAATGGAGACTGCGAAGTCAGGCTCCAGACGTCTTCGGGCGAACCAAGACGTTCGGCTATGCGCAGCAGACCTTTCAGAAGTGTCAGCTCACAGAATGCCAAGAGATTGCTGTCAGAGAGGCTGCCATCAGAATTGATGCTCTTAGGACTGGTATCAAAGGATGGTGGTGAGCCGGCATTCGACGTTGGCGCAAAAAGGTCCAGCGAGGAAACGTCCCCAACTGGATTCAAGGAGGAATCCAGGGTATTCTGATCATTTTGTGCCTGCGCGAGACTGGACTCCATATCCGAGTTGAGAAGCAACGATGTCATGGACAGGCCGAGCGATCCAAGCCAACCGTCACCATCCCACTTATACCGTCAAGACTCAACACCTCCGGGGTGCAACTGATATGAGCCCTTATTTCTCTCCCCACTGGTTCTCCTGGTAGACTTTCAATGACCCCGCTCTTGGGCTCATCCTGTGACTGTTGTTTCAGCTGGCGCTATCTCTTCTTCTCACCTGTGTTGCTGTTAGTCCGAGCCAGGCAATGGATAGCGCCAATCTTACGGTATCTGCGTTGAGCCAACACATTTAAGACGCGCTTCCTTTCTGCGGCGTCATCGTCAATATCAGGCACATCAAGCTGCGGTGGCAATTTGTACGCTCATTGTCGTGTACGACTTCTTCTTCTTCTTCTTCTTGGAAGTGTTCTTGAAACAACACAAATAATAGACGAATTGATGGCTTAGCTCCGCCATCTAGCATAACGCTTAAAGCCTGTGAAACACTGGCTGATAACACTTAAGTGTACGGTTTTGTTCTTCTCGCGTTCACTTCTTCTTCCATTAGGCGCACATATCGTTGTATTTCTCCGTCATATAATGCGGCTTGTCGAAATTGAATACTCCCCTTGACACTGGCATACAGACAGACTCACATATCCTGTGATAGAGGGGAAAAGCAAAAGTAAAATTTATTCTTCTTCTTGTCGAAGGGCGCTTTTCGCGCTGGTGGCGCTGGTGGCGCTGGTGGCGCTGGTGGCGCTGGTGGTGTTGGAAAAGTTTAAAATACCATAAAATACTCTCAGTCCTCCTACATACCACTATATATTCTAGCGATCTCTCTAATGTGACCGTGACCAAACAACAGCGCTATCGACTCACCTTTGCCAGCAGCTATTCCGCAACAGCAGTCATCAACTATGCCTGCAATCTACTCAAAGAGGATACGCGATGTACAGAGGAGAAGCAATGAGCAACTATTCAATGAATGCCAGCCAAATAATCCCCGCATACCGTTTTTCCCGAACAAAAAGGAATATCAACAACAACTTCTACCTCCTCCCGATTCAGCTCCTCATCGCAGCTGGGTATGGCCTGTCGAACCGGGCGTGCTTTCAATCGAAATATACGAAGCCATTATCACTCAAACTCTCGGCCGCTGTTCTCCTCTACAAAAGTACATTTGCCAAACTGGTGTGGTGCAGATGGGCTATGCACGGCGACCAGGCGTTGTATATGGTTCTAGAGACCAGCGCGTTCGCGAAGACCGAGATGTATGCTTTACATTGATATCCATCAAAGAGCAACTCGAAATTTTGCGCTGGATGGAGCGGTATGGAGTTAAATTGTGTACACATCCCAAGATCGCCACACCATATGGCTTTCTGATGCTGCCTGTAGCTCGATCGACAGATGACCCCACGCGCCAGAGTATTTGCAACGATCTTGGCTTTGGCATCAGCGACTCTGATTACCCCCGCAGCATACTTCCACCGGGTGTGCTTGCTCTTGCAGCTGTGAGTTACGAATATTACGAGTGGGCGTTGCTGAGTGAAGATGGAGTACCGCGTGAGGGGCGAGCGACCGACGACTGCGGAGTTCAGAGGATTGGGTGGCCGACTCGACAGGGTGCCTAAGGGTTAGATGGGGTTGCAGTCAACGTCAAGTCCAAAGGGGTCAAAGGTCAAGTCCGAGTAGGACCAAGAGCGGCAGAAAAACGCAGCTGAGACTGGCTGTATTGAGAGTGGCTACTAAAGTGCTACCAGAAGCGCGTTATTCTAGATGCAGGGCCTGAATCGAATTTATAATATAACTACGATGTGTATTGACGCTACACATTTATCTTCCGCTTGCGATACAACTATCCTTTCCCAGCATGGATAGTAGGTTTCACACCTAAAGAACGTATCGCTGTAGTTAGTGGTTAGGTACCTAAGTTGTTGAGGAAGATGTTGGCCGGCCGCAGATTGCCGTGCACGGGACCTAGATATTCGAGCTACGAGATCGTCTCGGCGGGCTCCTCTTCTAATTGCCGAATGGTCTCCGCTGGCTCTATGCGCTGGACGCGGAGGCAGAGTGACTTATTACGGACACCGCGAATCTGTTGGAATGTATGCACCGCTCGAGGCTGCTTGTCATAAGCGGTATGAAGTGCAACAATTTTTGAATATAATATTTAGATGGACTTACAACGGGTTTCGCTACCCACACCCTCCTCTCCCTCCTCCTCCTCCTCCTCTTTCACCACCACCTCTGGCTGCTCCTGTTTCTGCTGCTGTTCCTGCTTCTGCTGCTGCTGCTGCTTCTGCTGCTGCTGCTGCCGCCGGACACCTTGTTTTTGGCGCCGGCGGCGCTCCGCGCGGCTCAGAGTACGCCTGCTGGCGCTGGCGCTGACGGTGGCGGCGGTGGCGGCGGTGGCGGGAGCGGCAACCTCCTTGGTCACCTTGGTCTCCTTGATCTCCACCTTGCCATTCGGGTCGATGGTGGTGGTGGTGGTGATGGTGGTGGTTGTGGTGGTAGCGGCTGGGCGGCTGGGCGGGAGGGGCGGGAGGGGCGGGCGGGCGCAGACACGGGCAATGTGCCCGGGCTTGCCACAATTGTAGCAGGTTTTCATCTGTAATTACGGTGTTAGCTTCAGGCATGTAGAGCTGGTAAAAATGCTTACGTTTCTTTCTTTTATTTTTTTGCTTTAGAAGAAAGAAGGAAAAAGAGTAACTAAGCCTATCCTCGAATGGATCCTAAATCCTCACACACACCGTTGTTAGACTTGCTCCTACCTTACTTAGCGTGGCCCACGGCATCGTCGATCGGTGTCTGGGCCTGGACCATGCCTTCGTCACTTGGGGCTCCGTGCACATTAGCCTGTTCCTGCATTTTCATTTAATAGGTCAGGACACCTAGAAACGGAGAAATTGCTAGCGTAGCTGTGATCAACTGTGTTTTGTAACGCAGCAGTGGCGGCAAAACACCTACCTAGTAAAAGCGTCAGCCGAAACATATCTCTCCACGTGTAAGGCGCCACCCGCACGCGTTTAGTGTCGAAAATTATTACTAGGTACCTTCTGGAAGGCCCTCTTGGTGGAATTCAAAAACCTCTCTAACGGCGGTTTGGAAAGGGAAGCCTCAATACAAGAGTATGGATACCTGGTTCACAGCTCTGCTCGCGCATGGCGGCTTCAGGGTCCGGTGTATGCCTTTGGCTGCGGAAAAGGAGCAAGCAGGTATTGTTCAGGGGCCATATCCAATCAAGTAACGGTAAAACTCAGTTATGAGGTCGACAATTAACTAAGTCCGCAACTGTTGAACGAGGCAGCGATGAGAATGCGCGCCTTAGACACCGTAGCCGCTAATTGATCCAACTCGCCCCCCCACCGTCAGAGCCTCCAAGTCAAGCAACCACAGTAACTTGGCCGGAATAGCCTCATAACAATCATAACTATAGAAATACACCTATTTGAGTCAATTGACACGCCCAACCCCCCCTGTAATCAACAGCAACTCTTTGAATATTCTTATTTAGATGAACTGAGAACAGGTTTGGCGGCCCACACCCTCTCTCTCCCAAGTCCCTCCTCCTCTTTCACCACCTTAACCACCTCCGGCTGCTGCTCCTTCTGTTGTTGCTGCCGCTGCCGCTGCCGGACACCTCGTTTCTGGCGCCGGCGGCGCTCCGCGCGGCCTTGGTTGCGTCTTTTATTGGCGCTGGTGGCGCCGGCGGCGACGGACTTCGTGTCCTTGGTATCCACCCTGCCATTGGGGTGGATGGTGGTAGTGGTGGTTGGGCGGGCAGGCGGCCTGGAAATAAACAGATCAGCAATAGCTTTTGCGAGGCGATGTCAAAGAGCATACGGTTCCCCTGGCGGGACGGGCGGGCGCAGTCGCGCGCAGTCGCGCGCAGTCGTGCGCAGTCGCGGGCAAAGTGCCCAGTGAACTCTGGCAGTTCATCTGTGATAACAGTTTTAGCTTCGGGCATTTAAAGCTGGTAAGAATGCTCACGATTTGTTTCATCTTTTTTCTGGTTGCGAATTTCTCTTCTGTGCTCTGTTAGCAATCGGGGATGGGCTTGTCTACTTAGATGATAACTCACGTTTCTTCCAACTGGCTGAGGAGAAGAAAGGAGGAAAAATAGAACTTCCAACTGGCTGAGGAGAAGAGAGGAGGAAAATCAGAAGCTAAAGCTTATTCTTAAATGGATCCTTGAAGGATTCCAAATCCTCACACTCAGTCATTGCCTCGTTGTTAGACCTGCTCCTTCCGTATTGTGCTTGGAAGGAAGGAAGTGCAGGTGGCTCTGGCTACTAGCCTGGCCCACGGCATCGTAGATCCGTGTCTGGGCCTGGACCATGACTTTGTCACTTGGCTCCGTGCATGTTATTTAGCTTCTTGCATTTTCATTTGATAGGCAAGGATAAGGTACCTAGGTACGGAGTAGAGACGGAGGAATTGCTGATGTAGCTGTGATCAACCCCTGTGTTTTGTTACGCAGCAGTGACGGCGAAACATCGGCTGGTGGTCGCCTAAAAACCTCTGTGAGCTAGAAAACATTGTCTGCTCCGCTGATGTTAAACTACTGACCGGTAGGTTAGTAGTTGGGTCGGTGACGGCCAGCGAACACCGGCTGTTAATGTTTTAACTTTTTTGTTATTTTGCCATTTTCTATCCATTGTGCTGCGGTGTGGTCTGTTCTCCATGAACCCATATGAAGACGATTTTTTTGGTACTAAGTGTTTTGGTGTAAATAGTCAGTACCTAGAAACATTCTCAGGCGGCTCCACGTGTCAAAGCCACCGAATCAGCCAAGCCAGCGCTGCCAGCCCCATGCAGCCCACTAGGTTACTACCTAGGTACAGGAAGCTGATGTCAGGCTACCTATTTTAGTTAGCTGGGAAACGATGCTAAAATTTCCGTCGCGTCTCCAAATTAAATGTTCTGGGATACGGCT
Organism: Beauveria scarabaeidicola; assembly: GCA_037289395.1. Classification (NCBI taxonomy): domain Eukaryota; kingdom Fungi; phylum Ascomycota; class Sordariomycetes; order Hypocreales; family Cordycipitaceae; genus Beauveria; species Beauveria scarabaeidicola. The sequence continues at coordinate 34,522 of JAEIJG010000101.1, read as the reverse complement.
GTGGCCCGCGCAATCTCGCCATCGTCACGCAGCAGTTCGTCCCTTGTGCAACGTCGTCGCTCTGATTTAGCCACCATCCCCTGGCTGCGAGCGAAAACTTCTCTTCACAACTCACATCATCGACGACTCCCGCAGCAAACGCCCAACTCGATCACGCCTGCGCGCGCCAGCCCATGCGGTGCTCGTGCCCACCATGCTGTTTCCCGAGGAGGATGCGCCGCAGCTCAAGACCTGGATAGTCAAGCGCATCGAGAACACGTACGTGACACCTACACCTCGAGCCGCATATGCTACGGCCTAGTTAGTCTGAATTTGCCTGTACTCATTTGGCTGTCTCTTCCAGATCCGATGCCGACTCCGACGTCCTAGCAGACTATGTCATTGCTCTTTTAAAGCACGATGGCGACCAAGCTGCTATTCGCAAGCTCTGCGAGGAGGAAATTCCGGACTTCCTGACAGAAGGTTCGTTTCGAAACCCGTTGACCCGCCAAATTCGTGTTCTTGGCTAATCGATCTTATAATACCTGTAGACTCAAAGGCCTTTGTCGATGATGTCTTTCGAGCCATTGCAGATAAATCCTACATGCCCGGTGCAACCCCTGCACCTAAGCTGCCCTCCGCAAGCAATCCCAAAATTCCCGCCAATCTGCCACCGAGACCCTCACATTCGAGAAAACGCGGATTCGACGACGGCAGGGACGAGCACAACCACAACGGTTATCCACGACATGGCGAGCGAGCTCATAAGCAGCTTCGACGCGGAGGGCGTCGTAACGACGGCTATAGTGGATATGCACCACCAATAGGTATGGGTACAGGTCTGCCACCTTTCGACACGAGCAATCCAATGGAGGCGTTCTTGAGAATGCATACTATGAGTATGCCGTTCCCTGGCATGCCAGACTACGGCGGTCATGGACCCGATAACAGACAGCGCAAGCGCGGACGATGCAGAGACTTTGATAGCAAAGGCTACTGCTCGCGCGGAAGCACCTGTCTGTACGACCATGGGCAAGAAACAGATGCGTTCGGAGGTGAGCGCGTGATTTGTATCGAGACCGAAGACATGGTGCTAATGACCGCCTTCCCAGACTTTAACATGGGCGATGGGTTCATGGATATGGCACATATCATGTCCCATGGACCACAGTTTATGGGTGATGCGCCTCGTGGCGGGCGAGCAGGGCGAGCCGGGAAGAAGAACCGAGGAGGTAAGAACTCCAGAGGTTCGAGGGCAGCCTTTTCCGCAGATGGACCTGTACAGGATCGGTCAAAATCGACAATCGTGGTTGAGAACATCCCCGACGAATGCCTTTCTGAAGAGCGAGTCCGCGACTTTTTTGCACAATTCGGCAATATTCAAGAAGTGACGATGCAGCCCCACAAACATCTCGCCATACTCAAATACAATAGTTGGGATGAAGCCAGCGCAGCTTACAAGTCCCCAAAAGTTATATTCAACAACCGATTTGTCAAAGTCTTTTGGTATAAGGACGAGATAAATGGTCCATACGTACGTGGCTCAAGATTCGGGGCTAATGAACTCGAAGAGGGCTCGAATGGCGGAGACGACGTTGGCCCAACACGGGAGCTGGATGCAGAAGAATTTCAAAGGAGGCAAGAAGAAGCACAAAAGTCACATGAAGAGAAGGAAAGCAAACGCTCTGAGCTCGAGGTGAAGCGCCAAGAACTCGAGAAACAACAGCAGGAGCTATTAGCGAAGCATCGTGCCGAGACAGAAAAGTTGCAGGCGAAATTATATGCCAAGTCGAGCAGCGGAAACGGCAGCGGCACAACCGATGAAAACGGCACACCGACTGGTTCGACAGACATGCTGCGAGCCAAACTCGCGCTCCTCGAGCAAGAAGCCAAGATTCTGGGCATCGATCCGGAAAACCCAGACACGGAGGAGGGAAGCATGGGAGGCTTTCGTGGTGGCTACAGAGGGAGAGTCTACCGTGGCCGAGGTTCATTTGCCAGAGGTGGATTTGCACCGCGCGGTCGAGGGTCTTTCAGAGGCAACGGAGAACGGCATGCTGCCTATGCGCAGTTCTCCATAGACAACAGGCCCAAGAAGGTTGCTATTACCGGTGCTGATTTCACGTCCATAGAAAAGGACGAGGCATTGCGCCATTTCCTAATTGTAAGTGTTTCTGGATCGTACCCCGATGCATGTGCTGAGAAGCCACTAACATGTCGATTCCAGAGCAATGGCGATTTTGAATCTGTCGAGAGCGGTGCTGAAAAGACAATGGTGTCGTTCCCCGACCGCAAGTCGGCGGAGAAGTTATACTTTTCCCTACAGGGCAAAGAGCTGCCGGGCGTTTCCGGCAAGTTGGAGCTGTCCTGGGTCAACACACCACTTCCACCTGTGGGAACTGGCGGCGCATCCTCAGTGGCAGCCGGCCCGTCGACAATCGACAAGGCAGCGACTGAATCTGAGGACGTCGGCGACGACTTTGGCAACATGGGAGATGAAGAAGGGAGATACGCAGGCGTAGGCAAGGCAAGGCAAGACGAGCCAAAGCGAGAGGTAAATATGGATTATGAGATGCCGGATGAAGAGGCGTGGTAGAGCCACGCGACTAAGATGTCTCCAATTGGGCGTATGTGCTGGCATGGAAAACTCTGTAGATGAGCTTCCATCATTTAGCTGGGTATTCTTAGTAGGTATAGCGATTAATATAGATCCCTTGTCGCCGATTGCAAATGCCGAGGGATGTGTTTACTAGAAGGCCTGACAATGGCGATGGCTTCGAGATGCTACGCATTGTGGTATGGACAGGTGGGGGGAAGAGTCGGTGGGAAAGTGGCGATGGCCCATGAGCACTGAGTTGGAGCAGAGGGGAAGGGTTGGTGCCCTGTCAGGCTGTTGCGACTGTAACTAGTAGGTAGGTAGCTCCAACAGGAGGTTGTCGTGGCAAGGCATTGCTGGCTTGCTGGCCACTGGTAATATAAATGGCTGGCTGGCTGCAGCTTGCAGTTCTTGGAGGGGCAACCGGCAGTAGTGGGGTTCCTTCGAGAGCTTTACCTGCCCCACCTTACGAAACTGAGCAGGTTGGCAGTCGTGACAGGCAAGCAACGCCGTGCTAATAAGACGAGGCAGCGAGCTGGCCACCAAGCAGCCACTGAAAAAGTTGCACTGCCTATGGCATCGGGCATTGGTCTCCTGATTGGAGCTCCTGCAGGTTTTGGTGTCGGGCCAGGAAAAAAATTATCGCTCATTTTTGCCTTGGGCTGGTGGCCAGCTTTTTTCCTCTTTTTCTTTTTTTGTGGGCGCTTCTTGCCCGGGCCCCCATTGAGATTGGCTGGGTGTTGGGAACCGGCCCACGCTTGCTCTTGCGCCAAAATGGACCGCACAAGCTGGTGGGGTCAGTGTGCTTGAAAATGCGGTACGAGGGCTGGAAAAAAAAAAGGTGTGTTGATGGTCGAGTGAGAAGAGGCAGGAAATGCAAATAGTCAAGGCTTTTCAAAGCTTATACATGTCACGTCGTGATTCAATGGCTGTAATTAGTCAGTCCGGCCAGTCATTATGACTCTTCTGTAGCTTCGCAAGCCGTCACAACAAAAGCCACAGAAAGCACATGGAGGCTAAGCGGCCAACCATAGCAGAAATTCGGCTTACTCAGTGCTATCTCCGGGAAAGTTACAGCGGCTGCTCTACTGTAATCGGGCATAATGTAGCAGCAAGGAAAAAAAAAAAAGGGAAAAGCCCGCTTGCTTTGCCTCTTCACTCTCTTTTTAGTGGGTGACTGCCACGGTTGCAGCAACCTGTGTGCCCCTCTCCTCCCACTTCTTCGCCCGACGCCTAAGAAACTCCTTCTCCCCTCCACTATTTTCTCTCTTCACCTTTTCATCCTCTCCCAAACCTTACCCCCTCCGATTACAACAAGGGACGCTCAAAGAGTGGCAGTGATCTGGTCGCTGTCTCTCCCATCGTCGCTTTTGAGTCGCTTTTTTCCCTATAAAAAGGCTCCCAGCTCTCCCAAGAGGCCTCGTTTTTTTATCTAAACGTAGTTGTCTTCATACCGCGCGGGGTCAAAATCTTCAACCCCGCTTTACCTTTTTCACACCACCAAATTTTCATAGGCAAGCTCAGCTGCCAAAACCGCAACCATGGTCAAGTGAGTAATCTCAATCGCGCTGTTGATATCGGTTGTGGTATTTTTCGAGTCTCGAGATGCAATTTCCTGTCGCATAGTGCTCGCATTGCGGATGCGGGTGGCGCTCGAGGCGTCAAATGGCCGAAAAAGGAACACGAAAGCGACACACGAAAAATCAGCTCCTAGCCCACTCTGTCAACGAGACTCCGGGTTTCCTGCTATTGCGCCTAACCTCATGACATTATCGCTAACATGCTCCGCTCACTACAGTTTCACCGTCGACGAGGTTCGGGCCCTCATGGACAAGCCCAGCAACGTCCGTAACATGTCCGTCATTGCCCACGTCGATCATGGCAAGTCTACTCTTACCGATTCCCTTCTCGCCAAGGCCGGTATCATCTCCACCGCTAAGGCTGGTGATGCCCGTGCCACCGATACCCGTGCTGATGAGCAGGAGCGTGGTATCACCATCAAGTCGACTGCCATCTCCCTGTACGGTCATCTTGATGACCCCGAAGACATCAAGGACATCGTTGGCCAGAAGACCGACGGCCAGGACTTCCTTATCAACCTGATTGACTCTCCCGGTCACGTTGATTTCTCTTCCGAAGTTACTGCTGCCCTCCGTGTTACTGACGGTGCTCTCGTCGTCGTCGACACCGTCGAGGGTGTCTGCGTCCAGACCGAGACTGTCCTGCGTCAGGCTCTCGGTGAGCGTATCAAGCCCGTTGTTGTCATCAACAAGGTCGACCGTGCTCTTCTTGAGCTTCAGGTCTCCAAGGAGGACCTCTATCAGACCTTCTCTCGTACCATCGAGTCCGTCAACGTCGTCATCTCCACCTACTTCGACAAGACCCTCGGTGATGTCCAGGTCTACCCGTACAAGGGTACCGTCGCTTTCGGTTCCGGTCTCCACGGCTGGGCCTTCACTGTCCGTCAGTTCGCCATCCGTTACGCCAAGAAATTCGGTGTCGACAAGAACAAGATGATGGAGCGTCTCTGGGTAAGACTTCACGACTTTTGAGAGTGGTCTGGACTTTATTAAAGCTAACCAACTTGCCAGGGTGACAACTACTTCAACCCCCACACCAAGAAGTGGACCAAAAACGGCACCCACGAGGGCAAGCCTCTTGAGCGTGCTTTCAACCAGTTCATTCTGGACCCTATTTTCAAGATCTTCCATGCTGTCATGAACTTCAAGACAGACGAGATTAACACTCTCCTCGAGAAGCTCCAGCTCAAGCTCAGCCCCGAGGAGCGCGCCAAGGATGGCAAACAGCTTCTCAAGTCTGTTCTCCGTACTTTCCTCCCCGCTGCCGACTGCCTTCTCGAGATGATGATTCTCCACCTTCCTTCTCCCGTCACTGCCCAGAAGTACCGTGCTGAGACTCTATACGAGGGTCCCATGGACGACGAGAACGCTATCGGTATCCGTGATTGCGACCCCAAGGGTCCCCTCATGCTCTACGTCTCCAAGATGGTCCCCACCTCCGACAAGGGCCGTTTCTACGCCTTCGGTCGTGTCTTCTCTGGTACCGTCCGCTCCGGCCTCAAGGTCCGTATCCAGGGCCCCAACTACACCCCTGGCAAGAAGGAGGATCTATTCATCAAGGCTGTGCAGCGTACTGTCCTCATGATGGGTGGCAAGGTCGAGCCCATTGACGACATGCCTGCTGGTAACATTGTTGGTCTGGTCGGTGTTGATCAGTTCCTTCTCAAGTCTGGTACTATCACCACTTCAGATACTGCCCACAACATGCGTGTCATGAAGTTCTCTGTCTCCCCTGTCGTTCAACGTTCCGTCAAGGTCAAGAACGGTCAGGATCTCCCCAAGCTTGTCGAAGGTCTCAAGCGTCTCTCCAAGTCGGATCCTTGCGTCCTGACAATGACCAATGAGTCTGGTGAGCACGTCGTTGCCGGTGCCGGTGAGCTTCATCTCGAGATTTGCTTGAAGGATCTTGAGGAGGACCACGCTGGTGTTCCCCTCATCATTTCCGACCCTGTCGTCCAGTACCGCGAGACCGTCTCTGGCAAGTCCAGCATGACTGCCCTGTCCAAGTCTCCCAACAAGCACAACCGTATCTACATGACGGCTGAGCCCATTGACGAGGAGCTCTCCCTCGCCATTGAGAGCGGCAAGGTCGCTCCCCGTGACGACTACAAGGCCCGTGCCCGTATTCTTGCCGACGACTTCGGCTGGGATGTCACTGATGGCCAGAAGATCTGGTGCTTCGGTCCTGATGGCACCGGTGCCAACTTGCTTGTTGACCAGACCCGTGCTGTTCAGTACCTCAACGAAATCAAGGATTCCGTCGTCTCCGGTTTCCAGTGGGCTTCCCGTGAGGGTCCCCTTGCTGAGGAGCCCATGCGCTCTATCCGCTTCAACGTCCTCGATGTTACGCTCCATGCTGATGCCATTCATCGTGGTGCCGGTCAAATCATGCCCACTACCCGTCGTGTTCTCTACGCTTCGGCCCTCCTTGCCGAGCCCGCTCTTCTCGAGCCTGTCTACCTTGTCGAGATTCAGGTTCCCGAGCAGGCCATGGGTGGTGTCTACGGTGTCCTGACCCGTCGTCGTGGTCATGTCTTCAACGAGGAGCAGCGCCCCGGTACTCCCCTCTTCAACATCAAGGCTTACCTCCCCATTCTGGAGTCTTTCGGCTTCAACGCCGATCTGCGCCAGGCCACCTCTGGTCAGGCCTTCCCTCAGTCTGTGTTCGATCACTGGCAGGTCCTGCCCGGTGGCTCTGCTCTCGATGCCACCTCCAAAGTTGGCCAGCTCGTCACTGAAACCCGTAAACGCAAGGGTATCAAGGTCGAGGTTCCCGGCTACGAGAACTACTATGACAAGCTGTAAGCGTCCTCTTGGGGTACCGATAGAATTGCGGATTGTGCCTGGGGTACGATCGATGGAATGGCGGCCAGCAAAATATACGGACAGATGTCCAAATCCTTGGGTAGATACCATGGGGTGCTTCAAGGGGCAAAAAGTACACGCTAGGTCGAGGCCATATCTTAGAGGAAGCTTGGTTTGGCTCGTTTCGTTTTATCTATGTAGTTATGTCGTCTCGGATGAATTGAAGCAAATTAAGAATGAAGTTCACTCGGTGCAGATGGGATGTTCACTGTGTACTGGATACATTGTGCTACACCCTTGATCACGGCCTCGTGTGTTCCTCGCCTTGGAGACGCTTGACTAGACTTATCATCGATCGCGCCACCAAACACGGGCCATTCGCCAGCTCATACCTCACAGCCATCTTCCATTTTTTGAGAGGATTTTGTTCTTTAATATAAAAAGAAAATGCTTCAATTTTCGGCGCCGGTCTACTCTACTCGCTCTAGCTACTGTGCACATTCATGTTCCCCAAAATCCGTATGCCCCCCCTCCGTCATCAAAGAAGAAATTGTTTTACAGTGACATGGGGTCCCAGCAGATTCCAAAGAACGCCAGGCACCGTGGCCTGCTTCTGATAGAATGACAGAGAGCCATTGTTTTGATAAACAAAAAGAGATATACATTAGTCAATATAGACATTATTCATATGAAAATATACAGAGAAAGAGCATGCTCTTTCCTCAAGAAGACCCCAAGATACGTCCATATGCGTCATCGACCTCGCCCGCCAACTCCAACAGCGCCACAATCACAATCTGGTGCGTCAAGTTGGGCAGCCTGTCGCGCTGCAGACCAATCCACTCGAGCGGCGGCGTCGCCTCGCCCATGTCGCGCAGCTGCGGCGTTTCGATGATGGGCTCCTCGAGCGCGGTGTAGTCGTACTTGGATAGCGGTACGTTGACCTCGGCCGTAATCTTGCCCTGCTGAGCCGGCGACTCCTGATCCTCACCCTCCTCGCCGGCGCGGTCCTGGTTCAGGAGCCCGCCGGCGGCGAGGCTTTCCGTGCTCTTCTTCTTGGTGCCGAGGCCCGGCACGCCGGTAATCTTGACGGCGGTCAGGGGCAGCTGGCGGCCCCAGACCTGCTCCAGGGACTTGTTGTGGTTTGCCAGCATGCCGCGGATGTAGCTGATGCGCGAGTAGTTCCATCCAACCTCGACTTTGCCCTCAAAGGCGCTCTTGAACTTGTAGTCGATGTGGTTGGTGTTGGGCGACTGCCATGTCTCCATGAGCGCCTCTACGCAGGGCACTTTGAGAATGGTACCGCCGCGAGAGCCAGTTGATCTCTCCACGACGTCCTCGACCCGCATCTCGCTCAATGTTCGTGGAGCTTCCACGTTTCGCACGCCTGCCAAGCCGACGCGGAGCTGTCCCAAGGTCATGCGCAGTAAGCTATGAATCTTTCGCTCCTCCATGCTGGCTGCAAACCTCGCATAGGCGTCGAGTGCTTCCATCTTGAAGACTTGGTGGTCGGAGAATGTGCTGGGGAAGACGCCAAGATTTAGTGCGCGCAGCGTTACGACAACATCCGTGTCCAAAGAAATGGGCGACTTGGACATGGTGTCATTCTCAGGAAGCTTGGGCATGGTGCTTCGCGGCTGCAAGCTACTTCGTCCACCGACCGACTTACGGTTGATAAACTTTTCAATCTCCTTTAGAGATGACTGGTAGCTTTCTTTGTTCTCTTGAACAAGCTTCTTCAGTGCCTGGTACGCAGCCACCCCCTGTGCAGCCGAGGAGGTGGTACCAAAGAGCTGGATCGCGTTACCATTGAAGATGGCCACAAGACGGTCCCCGCTGCCATCTCGGGTTTCCCGGACGTTGTACATCAAAAACTCGAGCGATGTTACATCCCCGACAAGGAATGCCTGATAGTCAAAAGCTGCTTTGATTTGAAGGGCCTTAAATGCCAGTGCAGCTTGCACCAGAGGCGTCTCATTCAAGGCCTCCTCGCGCTTTGGCCACTGAATAGAGGTTCGGAGTCGGAAGTGCTCCAGAGCAATGAAACCACTCAAACGGCCAGTGGAGTCTATACCGATCTTGCCAAACCCCAAGCATAGGTTCTGTTCCCAGTCCGATGTTTTCTTGGAGGAAACCCATAACTCTTGAATTTGAAACACAGATTTTCCAATAGACTGGCCAAGATCAATGCTCACATCCAGTGCTGCAATCGAGACGGTAGCGGTCCAGGGGAAGGCAGCAGTGGCAGCAACTTGCTGGTATCGTTGAACCAAGTGAACTTGGGAAGTCTCCGTCTGTAGCTTTGCCACTGGCGCCGCATCAGCATGACGCAGCTCCTCTGGATACCAAATTTCTCGGAAAAGCAGGAAATCTGGTGCTTGTCGTGCGTTGACAGAGATGGCCATTGGACTGACGTTGAGAATGGCCGAGACTCCACTCACGCCACTGACATGCTTGCTGTTCATGAGAGACAGGGTGACTGTATCAAGAGCAAAGCTAGCTGTTGGTTCTCTTGAATAGACATGCTTGACGGATGCCTGCGGTTTCGTCAGAACTCCGGAAACAGCGAAAAAGTCGCCATGCTCATGTGAGGTAATCGTATTGAAGGTGAGATAGAAGTGATCGAAGCTTGTTGTAGCAGCAACTCGGGCGATAGGCTGGCAGCTCAAAGTAAACTTTTGTTCGCAAATTCTCAAACCCAAATTCAGTTTCAGCCGGCCAATAACGGTACTGGGATCCGCAGTGAGAATATTATCCTCTTCGCCTGTTTTCTGAGGCTTGAGCTTCGGTGGCGCGGGAGCTCTTTGTTCGTCGTCTTCGTCGCTCACGACTTCCTTAATGTTTGACACGATATCGAGAATCAAAGGAACAACCGAGGGGTATAGAATGTTTTCGGATGCATCAATCTTGATTTCGGCAAAGAGCGACGGGTCCGCTTTGCCGTCATCGCGAAACTCTCCCTTGAATGCCACTCCGGGGCTGCGTAGGACTGCACTGCTTCCGGAGTCATCCACATGGAACTGGCCGTATTTACCTCCAAGAGACGGCCCATTGTGACTTTGTTCCTTGTTACTGCTGGATACATGGACAACGGCTCCAGCAAAGTCAGCGTCTAGCAGGAGGCCTTCAAGTCGCTTGTTGCCTATTATGGACCGTTGTTTGATGGATGGTGTCTCGACGGGCTCTTTGTTGGCCGTGTCTTGCACAGTGTCCGTCGTCCATTGTGCAGAGGCTTCCTGTACGTTTTTGGCCGACAAGGATATCGATTGCACCAAGTTGGCGGCGGGCAGAATAAACGATGACGTGAGTCTTAAATCCAATGATTTTCCGATTGCTTGAAAGGCAAGACGCCGAGCATCAGCTGTAGAAATATACGCCACGTTAAACGTGACTTCAGGCAAGAGAGCCGAATGAAGTGATCTTGTCCCTCTTTCATGTCCAGGTGGCACCATCTGTAGCTGCAAGTCTTCAATGGTCAGTCGAGCAGATTTCTTGCTTCTGGTGCCAAATTCAATCAACGAAATAGAGAAATGAAGATCTTCCTTGTCATCTGAAGTATGATCCGCTTCTTTAGCAACATCCCAGCTAGCACGAATGTTTCGCAGCTGGAAACGGTACACCACAGACGACAACACCGAATCAAGCAGATCTTCCTCATCTGATCGAGATACGTCGTCGTCGTTGATCGAGATGCGCGGCTTGGATTGTCTCAATTTGCGCAGATACTCCAGCTCGCGGGACGTATCCAGATCTTTAATTCTTGAGCTCATATAACCAAGAATGTCAATGACCGTCGAGACAGTCTCAGGTGACAGAATCACATGAAGATCGTCACTCATAAAATTGAAAATCCATTCCTCTTTTCCGTCTCGCGATCTTCTTGAGCCGGCGTTTACAGTGACACTCGCTCCGAGATTGCCACATGATCTGGTGTTGCCCTCATGGCCGCGACGTACATCGAAGCCAATATTCTGCAAATGCAGACTCAGCTCGGGATATTTCATAATAACCCCCGAGGATGCGTTTTTATTCGATGCCTGTAGATGAAATTTGTCAAGCGCGAAGAGCAGGTGTGCAAATGGCTCTTCTGGTTTTTTGAGGATTGTCTTGGTGAGCGCCTCAAATCCAGCCAAAGTCAAGTGTACATCATAAACAATGGGCAGCTGAGTCGTCTTTGTACCGCTTGCTGTGGCTGTCGCGGGCATATGCCGGGGCTGCTTCGAATCGGAAAGTTCGCCCACATGTTCCTGGATCGACTTCAGTTGTTCTTGGATATCTTCGATTTCTGCGCTGATCTGCGGTCGATTCATAGCTGTCAGTAAGCTGTAGATAGCTGATGCATCAAGACGAATGACTTCAATTGATGAGAGTACATTGATTGTACGCTCGGAGCTTCCCACGCGAGTTGTAACCCGACCGTTTGTTGGCGGCATTTGCAAGATCGAGATACTCTGCAACTTGTTATTTACGTTCATTTGGATGTCGTGTGAATTGTCTTTCACGTCGAAGTCAAACACAAGTTCTTGCCCATGATTCGCAGCGAAGGCTGCTCGCGCCACGACTCCAGCTAGTTTATAAGTCAAGGACTGCAGCAACGGCACGCTGATAGAGTACCCGTCGAGAAACATGACAATGTTGATCTTGAAGCTTGCCAGTTGACCAGCAATGTATGGTGACTGCGTTTTCGTCTGGGATTTGGGCATGTGCTTCTGAAGTTGGGCCAACTGTGCGCCTTCATCCCTAATAACAAGATCAAGGATCTCCAAGAGACCCATTATATCCTTTTCGACGGTGACCGATAGGCCGCGACTGCTAGCAGCTCCTTTGATGGCGTGAATGGGCTGAGCTTTGACTTCTGGCATCTCCTGTGAGACAGTCACTGATGGATACATCAGCTGGCAGGTCCATAACAAGGCGGAATGACCATGCATCCTTGACGTGACAGCGTCGCAATTGAGCGTGAGGCTGTTGAATTCTCTGCCACTTTCTAGCCTGTACAGCAGTGCCGAGGACTTGAAACCGCTCAAAACGTTACAGGAGCCAAGGTTGATGGTCTCTAGATTGAGAGAGCCGTTTCCAATCTCACACAAGACGTGCAAAGCCATGCGATGAGCTCCTTTATCAGCCACCTTCGGTTTTGGTTTCTTGGGTGTCGCGACAACTGCAGGCTGACTTCGATTGTAGAGCTTCAAGACTGTTTGGCCGAGCTCCAAAAGTTCCCAGTTCAGATCTACGTGAACATCAGAGCAGGAAATGTCCACAGTATTGAGAAGATCGTCCGTGCCTTGTATGCCAAGCTGTGCCCCAAGTGAGGCATCAGGCTTGCGCTCGAACCTACTAGTGAGGTCTTTGGCAGTGACACGATTCTGTTTCGGGCCAGGATCAAGAATGAATTGCAACTCGCCCAGTCTGCACGCACTTAGGAAGCGACGCTCATTACCTTGTTGTTCAACCGGGGTCTTCATGGGGCCAAACACCTTTCTCAGCAAGACGGTTTGTCGGGGATCTTCGAGGTCCCAGCTTCTCCAATGCTGAAATGCTTCTACAGCATCCTGAGCTGCGTTATGAGGCAGGTGTCCCGTTCCTGTGCTGCAAGCTTGCGTGAGACGAATCCTATCGGCCTCTGGCAACAGTGTCCAGATTTGTCGCAGTCGCATGGCCAATTTCCAAGAATCAACAGTCCTCAGGTGTTGATTCACTGATCGAAGTACTGCTGAGGGTCGAATGAGAAATGGCGGGTCATTGGTCGACCGACCAAGATCTAACAAACGGTAGCAGCAGTACCGTAGGCGGTTTTGCTGTCGCTGCGAGGATTGGGCGAGTAGATTTGACAGTTCTGAAGCAACGTTTCCTGTACGATGTATCAGAGTCGCCAAGTACTCAATAGCGCCAGAAGCTGTGCTGCCGACAACAGATCCAATGTCTACATCAAGATACGTCACGTCTTTCGACCCCAGAGATACCAGAACCTGGTCAATTTGCATCATCACAGCGGCTTGAGCTTTAGGCGCCGTGCTGAGCCTTTCTGTTGCTGAGAGTTCAGCGTTGCTCATGCGCAGCTGCAGAGATGTTCTAGACTTGTTGTGCATCGCTGAATCGTTATTCCGCTCTAGCACAGTTCGCGTAACAAGGCTGACATTGGATAACTGTAAATCATACTGATCGACTTGTTCGGTGGATGAAACAGGGCTGTCCAAGGTCGACGAGTTCAAAAAGCGAATATGCGCGCCGGGGAGTCGAACAAGCAGGTCCGTCATGTCGCCTGCAGCGTTACTGCGTTGCTTCGCGCTGAATATCTCTTTGATAGCGTTCACTTGCAGACTATCCAATAAGTCTTCTGGGCTACTTGGATGCAATAGTTCAAGCAGAGAGTTTACATGCTTGACAGCTTCTGGGTTCACGAAAGCAGTGATACCAGAGGGAACTTCCACAATGGCGCCAGAGTAAGCGAATTCCTCGCTGATACTTCGCGGATCAATGTCAGAGAGTTGAGCTGATGGATTTTGAAATGGGTCGTCCCAGTTGGCATCGTCCTCTTCTAAAGTTCCCAATTGGCGCAGGTCCGGCTGAATGCCATCCATGGAGAAATGGGGGGCAAAGTAAAGGCTAGAGAATGTGACAGTGGGATGGCTATAGCTGCAATTTCTCCTATCTCCTGCTGCGCTTGTAGAAGGGGCATGGCTCGGCGGTTGCAGCCGGCTGCGTCGAGATAACTCGTGCGGAGGCAGCTTCATATGTCCCCGAACGCCTGCAATTCTGCGCCGTACGCTGCTTCCACTTCCGGAGCTAGCAAACGACAGAAATGACCCTTGGCGTCTAAGCCTATTAGAGGACCTCGACGATCGAATGCTTCGGGCAGAATCATAGTCGACATCGACCTCATCAACTGGGTATGGTGGCGGCGGGGCACACTGAGCAGGAACATCTACTTGTTCGGATATGAATTCATCGAGCAATTCGTCGAAAATCAGAAAGGGCGTTCTGCCTGTGCGTTGATCTTCTCGTCGCACCAGCTCCTGTTGTGCCTTGCGTTCTTCTGCAAAATTCACTTTGCGCCCAATCGAACCAAGCTGGACGTCCATTTGCAGATATGCATCCGTCTTGACTGGGTGGTGGTGGCGGGACTTGTGTTCGGACGCAGATTCAGCATCGACACATGATATTTGAATGTTGGGGACAGTCACATTTGCTCTTTTGGAGTAATGCGACCGAGCCCAATCATTACTGTTCACGTCAATCGTCCCCGTCGAGATTAGGAATGCAGCGTCAGGCAAGTGTATCCATAGTGAGACGCTGTCTACTTGCGCTCGGATGAACGTAATGTCGTGGAAGGTGAGGGATGAGTACGGCACCAATGCATTCTCGACGTCATCAAATGTGAAGCCGAAAGCAGATGCACCCTTGGTAAGAGCAGATAGGAACTCTGCATTGCAGCCACCGCGAACTGCGCCAACAGAAACATCCCAGTTACAAAGGTATGTAGGCTCGGCAGGTGGCAGTCCAAACGCTCTGTGACCAAAAACACGTATACCATCGATGAAAAGCTGTGTGTTCGAGGTCGATAAGCTTGGCGAGTCTGTTCGATGACCGGTACTGAGAGACAGACTTAGTGGGCTCAGGTCTAGCTCCAAATCCATGTAATAGTTGGTAAACCGTAGGTCGACAGCCAGGCTTGCGAGTTCTCCTTGAATATAGCGTTTTGCAGAGTACAGGTTCGTTGGCACAGCAATCTGGGGATCGTCCGCTTTGACAGAAAGTATCACGTCCAAGTCATTCGACTTCTTAATCGATGATTGCATTTGGCCATCGCCGTCTCCATGGGCCTGTAATTGAATTTGCTTGTGGTATTCGTCGACCGTGCGAAAGTGTACATGTTCGCCAAAATAATTGTCCTTGAGCAGCATGAGATATCGTACGAGAAAGCCATGGATAGTGACGTGGGGGGATTGACCATAGACATTTAACACCAGTGTGTCTGTGTTGGCTGATGAGGTTGACGCATTATACTGATAGCTGCCTGAAATAACTATGCCTTCCGCGTTGCCAAGTAGGTCCGAGTCCAAGAATGCTGAATCCGTATTCCATTGAGGCGTTCGCACGGCTAAAGTGAGGGTCTCAGCTCGGACATGGAACGGGATGAAGTTTTTTGCTGGCATGTATTTGTCGAGCGGAATTGTAGCTTCGGTAGTCAAAACGGGAGTCGAGAGAACTAAAAAGGTGTTTTCGTCATGCGCTGTTGCGTTATCAATAATGTTGCCATCATTGACATTCATGTATGCTTGCAGATTCCGAAGCTGCAGGTGCAAATGATAGTTGAAAGGTGTGAAGACGAGGTAGTCGGAAGGTGGTCCACTAGCCCAGTCATTCACCAAGTCTATCAGAAGAAAGATGTGGTCGCGAAGCAGGTATAGCTTCATGTCATCGGTCGTGATATTAAAGTGCCAATTTCGAAGCGTATTCCACGTCAGAGGGTTTGACAAGTCACAGACAATGCTCTGGGGACCAGAGCGCCAAAGAATATCATGATTGACACTGCTCCACAACTCAGAGGTTGGCAAATCAACTCGAAGGGTGTTCTTATAACCACCTAATCGAGCAAGCATATCCATCGAGTATTCGACCGAGGAGTTCTTTGGCAGTTTAAACTCGAGCCATCCGGCAGGACGAGTTTGGTTGACGTCTGTTTTGCTCTTCTTCTTAGCCTTGTTCCGTTGCTTTCGATTCAGAGGCCCTTGCTGGTTGACAACAGGAGGCTCTTTACCACGCCAGCGCCAGTTTTTTGACTCTTCTCGAATCGGGATTCGAAGGGTGACTGTGTCTTCTAGCTCAATCAAGAGCTTGAATTCTGTGGCGACTCTCCAGTCCCCTGGGGTCAGCGGCTTTGCAGGTGTAGCATCTTTGGCTAGTCCAGGCATGAAGACGCGTTGCAAGTCCGCGCGTTGTCGATCGGCCCAAGGTCCATAGTTCATAGTTCCACCCCGAATAGTGAAGTGAATGCCCCACGCCGGCGCGTCGCCGCCGTTGACATGCAAGAGAGAGTCAGCAGTGTTGGGGTGAGAGTTTTGTTGCGTCACCTTGGCAACAGCATCCCAGTACACCTGCAAATGAGCAGAAGGCGAGTCCATGATGGTGGTCACAGCAGCATACTCAACCGAGTTCCATCGAGCCTTGTCGTCTTGATCACGATCGTCAAGATATCGAGATAGACCTTGCCAGCGATTTGACGCGGGAATATGCGAGGCCCCAGTGCCGAGTTCTGTGCGCGAAGCAGCCGAAAATGACTCGACCGATCTTCTCCAATAAGGGACCATGTTTCGCAAAGATGAGACGAGCTTGCGCCGCCTGTGGCGGAACCAGGTTCTTCGGGGTTGAGAATCGAATTGAATTCCAATCTCGCGTTCTTTGGTGGCGCGGGTGGACTGGTCCTCTTTGAAGTCATTGTTGTCCTTGAATTCAATGACAGCGTGATCGAAATCGATATCAAAGAGCTGCCGGTATGGGTCTGGCGTGCTGGCTGCTCCCGCATCGACGTCGCACGTCAGGCCGTTTGCTTTGGCAATTAGAATAGCTCTGGTATTATCATTTCCGATTACAGCAGCGGCCGTCCTGCATTCAATGTGTATGGGCAGCCATTGAAGTACAAATGGCGATTTTGGCTCTGCAGTTCTATCAAGATCTCCGTCAACGCTGTCGTCTTGAGAGCTGTTTTGTCGCCCCGTGGCTGGTCGACCGTTTCGCGATGATGGAAATATCTCTTCGAGCTGATCTATCCCATTCAAGTTTCTCTTGCGTGGTTTTTCTGTTGCGCTCGGCTTCTCTTGGTACACGTCGTTGGAGGAGGAGCGTGCTGCATCAGCTTGCTTCAGACCAGCCAGAACTCCTTCGTAGGCTGGACTGCGATTGTAGACAAACCATTCCAAGCCGACCAGACTGACATTGATACGGGTTGGAAGCTTTGCATTGCTATCGTTCCTGGAAGGGTGATTGCCTTGTGAGTGCTTGTCGTCTAGAACGTCGGCTTCGCGCGCCCTCCGCAGCCAGTACCGCCATGTGATGTCGCCATGCTGAACCAGGAATGATTCATTGGCGCCATGATAGCGCAAGCCCGAGAAGAAGATTCGGCCGGCCAGCAATGACACTTGAAAAGCCTGTATGTCGAGAAAGACCTTGTATCGGTGCCAGGTCCATGTTCGAATCGCGTAGGAGACTATCGAGCCGCAGAGCCGGTTGAAGTAGAGGAGGAAGAAGATGGAGAGCAAGCCGGAGATGAGCAGGAAGATGAAGAATTGGCTTTTGATTGTTAAAATTACGAGTAAAGGTCAGGCAGTGCAGAAAGACTGCTCACTAGTTGAAGTCTGGAAGACCTGATAGCCTGGGGGCGAGTGATTGCTCCCGGGCAGACATGACGGGGAAGGTCGCGGAGCAATCGCGACCAAGCTTCAATCGTGCCGCAGGAAGCAGAGATTCGCCGATTACTGAATCGTGAAGATGGCGCGCATGATGAGATTGAAGCTGCAAGGGCTAACAGCTCGAAGCACTCGATGTGTGCGCGTGCCTCGGCAGATGCGAAATGATGTTCATGAGCATCCCCTAATAATTGGAATACCTAGCAAGGTATTTAGCAAGCAGACAAGCTAAAAAGGCAAGGTCTTTGGCTGTCAGTGATGACGCTACTGCAGTCTAGTGGGGGACGAGCTCAGACTTGGTCGGGCAAACCTCAACCTTGGTCGAAGTGGGGCTAAAAACGGCAGAAAAATAATTCTCGACTGCAGATGCGTTACAGCTGCTTTATACGTTAGCAGCTCCTTTATACTCATATAGGCAGCATAGACCTAGCATATGCCTGCCATATACCTACTACCTACCTATAGAATATATCCTAAAGGTAGCTACCTGTAGTGCTGGCTCTGGCGCTGCTGGCTCTGGCGCTGTTGACTCTGGCGCTGCTGGCTCTAGCGCTGTTGACTCTGGCAGCTGCTGGCTCTGGCAGCTGCTGGCTCTGGCGCTGCTGGCTCTGGCGCTGTTGACTCTGGCGCTGTTGACTCTGGCAGCTGCTGGCTCTAGCGCTGCTGGCTCTAGCGCTGTTGTTGACTCTGGCGCTATTAGATATACCTTCAGGGCATATACCTCGTATATTCTAGGCATATGCCTTATATACTTGATAGATTTTAGTGGTAGGCTGTAGCATATGCAACGCAGCTGTAAGAGTATACTCACCGCCTTTGTGTTTTTAGCCCCACTTCGACCAAGGTTGAGGTTTGTTCGACCAAGTCTGAGCTACGTGCTCCTTTTTTATGGGGCGACTGTGGCTAAGTTCCGATCCCGCTCCTGCCACTAAAAATACATGCGCAGAGCGGGGTGACTGCTTTTTCATATCCACGATACTGCACAATTGACGCTCTTAATATAACGCGCGATAATTAATTAATAAAAAATCATAATAATATCAAATCAAGTCCTCAGGCAACAACGGCCGCTGCGCTTCCTCCTCAATTCGAGTTAATCAGTTATTTATGCGTATCCAGCTATCAAGCATACTCTGTGTATCCTAGTTATCCTCGCATTCGGCGTCTTCGCCGGCGTCTTCGTCGCCGGCTTCCTCGCTGCCGGCTTCCTCGGCGCCGTAGTTGGTCCGCTGGTAAGCCCGCGGCGCCTCCGTGCCCGGCTCATATAAATCGTCCGGGTCTGTAAGCTCCGTAGCCGTCTCGGCGAGGTCTAGCGCCGCCGAAGAGGCCGGGCTTCTGACGCTTCCGACGCTTTCGGCGCGCCGAAGAGCCTCTAATTGTCTGCTAACAGCCGCCGCAACACGTGCCTTAGCGGCTTCCTGTGCCTCAACCACCTCAAATGCGCTGGGAATTCGTGCTGTGCTTTAATGATGAGCTTCAAAAATGCGTGCACAATAGTCAATTGTAATGTGTGGTGCTAAGTGTGGTTGGCGGGGTAATAGACTAATAGTAGAACTGGAATTTGGCATTTACTATGGGAATATCTGACCTCGCAGTTCCAGGCTGACCACAAGCCACGCCTCTGCCACAACAGCCCACAAAAAAGCCGACAAATCCTTCACACAAGGCCGACAATTAACAACGCCCATAAGGACGCCTCGGCTACAAAAGAAGCTGCAGAAATAAATAAATAAATAAAGAAGGAATGGTTGATTGAAAAGAAAACAAAGAATAAAAGAAAACGAAGAAAATCCTCAGCTGACGGCCCTGCCGTCAAACCTGCCCATGTTACTCGACTCAGGCCAAGCTTTGACAATAAAAAGACCCACTGACGGCCCGTTTGACGTCGCCGCACCAAGTCTTGCCATCTGCTCGAACGCTTTCAACGGCTCCAGCTCATTGACTGCAGTCTGCTGGCCCACGCCACAGCGGATATCTCATCTTAGCCGTCCGCAAAGACCCTCGGTCGTTCCGTCGTTTGTTGTCCTTGTTGTCCTTGTCGTCGTCGTCACCATACCAGTACATTTACGAATCGAGTCGACAACTTTTCTCCCTCGACTGCCCGCCCGAACCAAGCCGCCACTTTGGTCACAACTATATACCCCCTACACGCAGCACCATCATGTCGGCAACAATGGTCGCTACCGTCGCGCAACCTTCTCTCAGCATCAAAGGCAGCGCCGCCGACAGCTCCCACTGCCCGAGCTGCGGCTCCGACGTGCCGCTGCCGCCGCCGCTCGAGGACCTCGCCGCTGCGCAGGCACGGATAGCCGAGCTCGAGGGTGAGGTGCGCGCCCTAAACGACAAGGCCGCCGTGGCTGTCAATCGCTGGGCCGAGTACGAGGTCGAGCTGGCCCGACTGCGATCCTCGCCGCCGCGCCGCGGCCCAACCTCAGCAGCGCAGAGTCCGACGACGCGCAGCAGCCCCTCGTCCTACCTGCAACAGGGCACCGAGCGCATTTCGGCGCTTCTCTACTCCCGCAAACCGTCCACCTCGAGCCTGCGCGGAGGTCAGCCGGCGCCCACGCTCCAGACGACGATGCCGGGCGGCGGCGGCGATTCGCTGCTGGCCACGCCCACGACGCCGACCGCCGCGCAGCACATGACGGAAGACCTACTCGAGGCGCTCACCCGCGAGCAGGGCCTGCGTCAGGAAGCCGAGGGCCGCCTCAGCGCCACGAGCAAGGAGATGGAGGAGCTGAGCGCCGCGCTGTTTGAGCAGGCGAACGAGATGGTGGCGGACGAGCGCCGCGCCCGCGCCAAGCTCGAGGAACGCGTGGGAGAGTTGGAGAAGCGGGATGCGGAGAAGAAGAGGCGGCTTGATCGGCTGGAGAGCGCGATAAACCGCATCGAGCGTGTCAAGAGCCTCCTCTGCGAATGAGCGGCTGGGGGTTTATCCTCTAATCATGCCTACATTACGACATATCACGACAAGGGATGAAAACAACAAGATTCATCTCGCAGAGAAAACAAAAATCGGGGGAATTTCGATATTTCTTCAGCAAACATTGCCATTTTGCACATCGAGACGGCTCCTAGCCTCTGGCACCAACTACCGTGTCGAGCTATTGATCGGCACGGTTGTGAAACACGACGAACCTACAAAGGATAACAAAACAGTCGAAACACCGGAGCGCATCCGCCGTGGAAAAACATACTCATTATGTTTCACCAATCTCTTTTCTTCTGACTCGTTGACGAGTTTTGTTTCAGGGACTGTGTTTGGCCGAATCGAGTTTTGAGCACATACATTCATGATTCTAATGCAGTTGCCGACGTGATTGGCACTGAACTTTATACTATAATACCAGGCAGGGCTTTTTTTTTTTTTTTTTTTTTTCACTTACCAGTATGGGAAAGGGGGGGTTAAGCATAGGTAGCATTGCGAGGGAAGACCTTTGATTTTTGGGGTTGGTTTTGGGTTTCCATAATCGGCGAATGTCTTGTTGCTTGTTATTTCAGTCAGGGGAGACAATGAGGTCTTTGCCAAAAATACAGACTTGTTAATCACACGGTTTCCTTTTTGTTTGTCTCTCGATCAATTCCCACTTAAAAGTGACATTTGCTAATCAAATACGGATTACTTGTGGTTCCTCGGCTGGTTTCACCTGCGTCATTGTGATGCGCAGTAAGCCATCTGTCTCAAACCACAGTACTGATATTACAAAGAGTATTGCTATTTGTGCGGTGCCGTTTTGCTATTTGTGCGGTGTTAGTACCTAAATTTATAAATTACAGAGATTGCAATATGCATGTGCTCATTTGCCATGCCATCTCACAGCGGCATCCATCACAAACACCTGCCTAGGGTGTTGCGATTCCAAGTCTAGGCGCTGAATGAGCAAAAGGAGATTTTTTCAGGTTCCGTAGCTCACGAACCGACACAAACAAGACAATCACATTTGAAAAAAAAAGCGACAACGACGACAGCCCCGTGACCGCCGTCCCCGCCGCCCTTTGCCAGCAGATCGTACAACGGTGAACCCGTTCGGGGCGTCGTGCCTTGCGTGCTCTCGTCAGGCTTGGGCAGCGCGCGGTGGTGCAACGGCTGGGATTCTTGCGCGGCGCGCCTGCTCGTAGGATGGCGACGTTGTGTGTATAATGAGTTTTTGTTGTTGGGCTCTGCGCTGGAGTGTTTGTCTTTGCTTCTGATTTCCTAGTTTAGCGGAGAGTTTTCGTCTGGGTTTGACAACATGTCGGGCAATGGCGCTGAGCGTTGGCCATGGTGCAGTCATTATTGGCGGATAATCCCCTGTATATATTTGACAAAGGTAAAATCATAAGGGTTGTTCAACTGGGGCGAAGAATCAGACGCGGAGAATTACACAGGCATGTCCCACCGAGTCTGCATCAAGCTTCTCCGTTCGCTACTTGTGCCGGACACTTGGCCGGTATCAGTACGAGTTCATAAACGCCTTTTCTTCTTCACTCGATGCAACAAGCTACTACAAGATCTTGGGGACGAAATACCAGCCTAGGGTCGAATGTGCGCGAGTTGGCGGCAACTAGGCGCGCGCTGCGTCCTCTATGAGGTGGCCAACGACAACGCCGGTTGTCACAAAACCCAGGCTAAGCTGAGTAGTTTTACTCAAAGAAGTAACTCAGTGTGGTTGGTTAGACGATGCATTTCATCCCCTTCCTCATCATTCCCAGGTTACAGTCTATATGCCCGGGTTCAGATGGTGCCGTCACGCGTGCGCAAATGCTTCAATATGTTGCTTCGTGTACTGTATATACTCAAGTCCCAGAAGATGACATATCCAAAAGACTTGTACCCCGTAAACAACTGCTCGTAATTGATATCTCGCTACTCCTTGGCCATCTGGTCCATGATCCACTTCTCCAAGCCGCCTTTTGCGATAATCTCCTGCAGATTCGCGGGGAACTCGCCCACCTTTTCCTCCCACCGCTCGCCGCCCTCGCCCTCCTGGACCTGGACGACACTCCGTGCCACGTCCCACGTGAGCGTCCAGCCCGTGCGTCGCGTCGCGACCTTGTCGGTGAAGACGGCGCGCAGGCGCTCCACCAGCCGCGGGACCTCGAGGCCCAGCAGCCCGTTGTTGACGCTGTTGCGGGAAAAGATGTTGCCGAAGCTGCCCGACACGACCAACGGTATCTGTTTGGCCAGTAGCGCCGTGGCGGCCTGCTCTCTCGACGAGCCGCAGCCGAAGCCGTAGCCCGACACCAGAATGTCGTTGGGTTTGGCAACGTGGCGGAACTCGGGATCGTAATTCTCCATGCACACCTGTGCCATGGTCTCCTTGGTGATGTCGTCCTGGTACGTGTACTTGCCGGCGTAGATGTTGTCTGTGTCCAAGTTGTCCATGTCGCAAAAGACGATTTCGCCGGATATCTTCTCGGGAAAGCCGGGCAGGATCTGGGTGCCGCCCTGGGCGGACTCCTCGCCGCCGGCCGAGGATTCGACACGGTCGATGAGGGATTCGAGCTGCTCAAGGACGTTGCCGAGCTGGCTCTCCGTCGTCTCGGGCGCGCCGGTGCCGTACCCGTGCTCCACGCCCTTGTAGTCTTCCGGCACCGTGTAGGCATCCGTCCCTGAAATGAAGCCGCTGAGGGCGCTGGCGGCGACGACCTCGGGGCTCGAGAGGTAGGCCAGCGCCTCCCGGCTGCCCATGCGTCCCTTGAAGTTGCGGTTCGAGGCAGAAATGCCCACCTCGCCGGGCTCCAAGAGACCGGTGCCGAGCCCGATGCACGGGCCGCACGACGCGGGCAGCTCGATGGCGCCGGCCTCGACCAGTGCTTGCCAGTCGCCTGCATTCTCTGCAGCTTCCTGCTCGCGGGCCGAAGCCGCCGCAATGTACAGCTTGACGCCGTCAGCAATCTTGGGGATCTTGCCGCCGTTGGCCTCGGCCGCATCCTTGAAGACCTTGGCGGCAGCTGCGAGATCAGACGCTCGGCTGTTAGTGCACGACACAATGTAGGCCTTGTCCACCTTGATATTCTTGGGCGCAAGCTCGTTCAGAGGTGTCGAGATCTTGACAGAGTTGGGGCCTGAAACGTATGGTGAGACGGTGGAAAGGTTAATGTAAAGTTGCTTGGCGTATTGGGCGTTCGGATCGGCCCTGGGTGGATTGGCGTAGAGTTCGTCGACCTTTTCGTGCGTAATCCGCTCGATGGTATTGCGTTCGGGAAACATGGCCGCCTCCGTCGCCTTGTACCGGAGCCAGCGCTCCAGAGTCTTGTCCACAGGGAACTGTTATAAACGCTCATTAGCAATGATCCACATGAGAGATGAGATGAATCACGTACCAGTCCTGTCAGGGCACCCCATTCGGTACACATGTTGCTAATCGAGATCCTGTCATCAATCGGAATGCTTGCCATGGTCTCTTCGGATCCGGAGAACTCGACTGCGTGATTCAGCACATCGCTTTGGAACAGTCCGCACAGCGCGACAATGACATCTTTTCCGGCAACACCGGGAGGAAGGACACCAGTGAAATTGACCTTGGCTACCGGGGGAACTTGAAACCAGGTTTGGCCGGTCGCCCAAATGCCCGCGGCGTCAGTCCTCACCACAGAGAATCCTCCGGCGCCAAGCGCAGAGTAACTCGTTGAATGTGAGTCGGACCCAACACAGAGCTTGCCTGGCCAAACAAATAATTCCTCAATCTGATGACATGTCAGTATTGTAGTCTAGCCTCGGGCAAACTAGAAGACGTACCATCACCTGATGAGATATCCCGTGTCCCGCGGGATAGAAAGCCACGCCATATTGTTCTGCAAAAGCTTCGATCACTTTGTATTTTTT
This sequence comes from Beauveria scarabaeidicola, assembly GCA_037289395.1. Lineage (NCBI taxonomy): Eukaryota > Fungi > Ascomycota > Sordariomycetes > Hypocreales > Cordycipitaceae > Beauveria > Beauveria scarabaeidicola. The sequence continues at coordinate 10,348 of JAEIJG010000101.1, read as the reverse complement.
GAGGTTGGTCTCCGACTTGTTCTGCACGTCGTGATCGATCGCAAACACCATTTGCTTGGGGTCCTTGAGACCCTGAAAGTCCGGCCACTTTAATACCTTTCCCAGCACGGCAGCCGTATTATCATGTGTGAGTAATCTCCATGGTTTGACTGAAACGAACGACCCGCTTCGCACTGTCTTCCCTGGCGGTAGACCGACGGCGTGGTCCTGAATGATCTTTTCAGTCAGAGTCTGGGGCCCTCGCTTCTCCTCCGCCGGTGGAGCAGCCCAAGAAGTCTCGGCCAGAGTCGCGCGGTTGGAAGTTGTTGTTCCGATGGTACGGCACTGGCATTGCACGTGCCGAGAAACGGACGATGTAGGTTGAAGACGTTGGCTAGAAATCGTCGTAGTCGCGATAGGACGTCTGGCTCGGCTAAGCATGCGCGCCCATTGCGCAGAGGCAGCGACCTGTAAAGGGAGTTAGCAGAATTGATAGAAGGTTGGCGAAAAAAGGAAAAAAAGACGAACCGGTCTGTACGACATGGTGCGCAAGACTCAAAGATCGCAATTGAAGAAGATAAAGTGAAGCTTTAGATGAAGTTTGGAAAACAGGTTGACTCTAACAAGTCTTGCGCAAAGCCGAAGACGGAGCCGGGTGGGGCCTTGAAATTGGTAAAAATCAGACTATGATTCGTCAAAAAGTGTCGAGCAGGTCCGTCCGTCAGGGATGATCTCATATAACTTATAAGTGAACCTTGCATGTACAGCAGTTTGTTGACGTTGTTTTAACAGTTCTTCTAAATGCAAAATAGCAAGATAATATGCTAGGTATTGTCTGCGATTCAGTAGTAAAGAAATTCCAAGCAAAAGGCCCTTGTAGGCCACGAGTTGAGTTGGGTAGCGCATGTGCAAGATTAGCGCCCCGAGGCGCTGATATCGGGGCGAGGCGTCACCTAACTACATAGGTACATACTACCTTGCACTGATGATAAGGTAAGTTAGTCTATTTCCAATGGCCGCTAAAGTCTCGCATAATTGTCATTGTAATCGACGTAGACATATACATATGTATTCAATCAACGACGAATTCAAAGTCGGGCACCAGAGTCTATTATCTGCATGCTTGGATAGCCCCCGCTATTAGCTATGCGTACCAAGGTCATTAGCGCAGACTTACAAGTGCAGACCATCCGAGCGAGCATGTTCTGCACAACACTGCATGGATTGGTCCATTACAGATGAGCTGAGACAGGAAACTCGGGAGAGAAAGAGAAAAATCAATTTCGTTCATTTTTTTTCTACCCTCTTCACTCTTCCGCTGCGTTATCGGCCAGCATGCCCAACTCTTTTTCAAAACCAACCTAAGTTTCAGGCACACGTGACTCCAGCGAACCATTGCTGGCCCGCCAAGCTTCGTCATCGGAAGCGCCCCAGCCTCCCGAGACGACGCTTCAACCCCAAGACTGTAGCTCGACTTGCATCAACACGACAGGCTTCGACCGACGATCTAAAACCGCGAAACTCACAGACCACGTTAAGCAGGAGCAGCAGGAGGTTCAAATTCTGCACGCCATTCTACTCGACGATACCCGAAATCTATCGCTACCGCGCCCGGCATCATGGAGGAGGACCGACTCTGGAAGTTTGCCAAGCCCGAGTGGCTGAATAGCATCCGGGCTCGTAATGCCGGCATCTACGCCGCCGGAGGTCTGGTATGTCTTCTCTTTCTCATCCGCCGCCATCGCCAGCCCGCGCCGCGGCGCATCCGACCAGCCCGGCGCATAGCTCGCAGCTCCGAGCCACCAGAAAAAAAAAACAGGGCACAGTCCAGCTAACCGCCGATCAAATGTGGACAGTTCTCCCTTGCCTTTTACACCATGCTAGACGCCGCCGTGTGGTCCAAGTCGGCCAGCAACGGCTCCGACATCCACGTCAAGTTTGTCGACTGGCTGCCGCTCGTCTTCTCCTCGCTCGGCATGCTCATCATCAACTCGGTCGAGAAGCAGCGCCTGAGTGCCGACTCGTTTAGTTACAGCGGCTCCGGCGTCGCGTGGAAGGCCCGCGTGGTGCTGTTCCTGGGCTTCGCGGCCCTGGCGGGTGGCATGGCGGGCGGCGTGGCCGTGTTTGTGCTCAAGTACATTGTGCCGAGCGTTGGCTTCCCCGCGCTGGGCATGGGCATCGAGACGCTGGCTAGCAACGCCCTGGTAGGCTCTAGGTATGCCGTGCTCCTCATCTGACATGATTGCGACACTCAACTGGACGACATCTAACTGTTTGGCAGCTCTGTCGTGCTCTGGATCACCCAAAATATGGAGGACGAATACTCGTACAACCTCTCGCTTTGATTCAAAGCAAGTCAATATTGCTCTTCTCTGGTACTTGTGGCGAGTGCAGCTAGCTGTATGCGATAGTGGCGGTCCTGCTTGAATAGTTCTAGCATAGTCTTTGATAACATGGAAGCGTTGATTTTGGATACCCGGAGAATTAACATGCTCATATCCGCCGTTCATTAGTAAAAAACCACCACTGTAGCGATATTAGCACTTCCTCTGACGGGGCCAAGGGCCCTCGATTCCCGTCTGCTCGGCCTTGGCCCACCCATCTGGCCGCCGTCCACAGCCAATATTGTTGTTAGCGCCGGGTGGCCCGTCATAGTTAGGTAGGTACACCGTACTGGTATTGTACAACAGTGACTACCCCTGCTAATTTGAGCACCTCTATCCGTACTCCGTACTTTTTCTTTTCTTTTACCACACGCATCTCATAACAATACAGTTCTTCAAGTTATTCATCGTATTGGATCAAATTCGACAGATATGAACGAACGTAGTCGCACCATCAGCGGCTCGCACCACCATCCGCCACCGCTACAGCGCGCGCGGGCCGGCACAGTAGGCACAGCCTCCGCGCCACCATACCACGCACCGGCGGCGCCCGCTACCTCGCGAGATCGTCTCTTTCGCAGCCATCTGATCAGGCGGCCCACGGGCGCCGCCACCAGCGCAGCGTCGTCATCGTCCGCGGCGGCGGCGGCGGCGGCAGCAGCAGCAGCGACGCACGCCGACGCGGCGCTTCTAGCGGCAGAGGAGCAGCAGCTTCAGGCGGAGCGGTGCGAGATTGTGGTGCGCAACCATAACGGGGACATTGATCTCGAGGGCTCGCCGGTGGTGTCGTTGGACGATATCGACGAGATGGCGCTGGAGGCCAGGCATGAGACGGAGCGTAGGTTGCCTTGTTGACCTGTCGGTTGCAAGATTGGGACTGATTTGGAGCATAGAAGAGCGACAGAGATTGGCAGAGGCTGTGAAGCAGCATCGAATCAACCATACCACAGTCCCTGATCAGCCCGAAGGTACGAACTCGGTTCCAGTATACACTTTCCAACTGGACTCTGACACTGTGTAGAACTACTAGATGCGGTTCGAGCAAGTCTACGCGCCAAGGTCGATGCTTTAGCTGATGACCACTGGATGTTTGACCCGGAAGAAACACCGCGAGGCTGAAGATTCCTTGCATCTTGCCGACTATTTACATGCACACCACTAGCATGTTGATGCCTATCGGGGCTCTATTATGACGCTCGAATTTACTCTATGCTCCAAGGACAAAAACAGGGCAGCAGCTAGTCCAGCGCCTCGGCCGTAGGCGCACCCAGACCCGGTCTCCTCCTCTGCTGCTGCTTCTGGCCGCCCGCGCCGCCCGCACCACCGCCTCCAAACAGGCCGCTCATCATGTCCATGAGCGGGTTGCTCTGCCGCGGCTTCTGGATCCCAAAGTACATTTCCGCAATCATCTCCAACGCCTCGCCCCACCCGCCAACCTCGTCGATCTGCGCCGCGTACTTGGACACCAGACCCCGATACACCTCAGGCGCGCCGCGCTGCACCGCCAGCAGCAACAGGCCCAGGAAGTTGAGCAGGGGCAGGCTCGGAAACACGCGTGCATCGGCACCCGAAGCCGACACGTCCTCTACACCCAGCGCCGGATTATCGGCGCGCAGCGCGCTGGTAAATAGCTGGTAGCAGGTATTGGCCGCGCGCACGTTGCCAATTAGCAGGTACGGCAGGATGGCGCGCGCGGCGTACATGGGCGCAGTATGCGCGTCGGACTCCTTGTACCAGGCGTACTCCATCTTGAAGAGCACCTCGACCGAGTCGCGCGTGCCGAGAATGAGGTGCTTCTCGGCTTCGTATGTTTCGTGCTCGGCGGCGTAAAGGGATCCGGCGACGTGGTGCAGCTCGGGGTCGCCGGCGGGGTACTCGCCAAACTTGGAGGACCATCTAGGTGGCGGTTTAGCATTTCATAATGTATACGTAATTCAAAACGATAGCTCAGCAACGTACGCCACTATTTCTGTAATGAATTTCTTGCGCGTGGGCTCCTCGCCGTCAAAGAGGCGCAGCGCCGTCAGCAAACGGCCCTTGCTCGTCGCATCGGGCTTGAGCTCGGCCTGCTTGTAGACGTCGGCAAGCATGACGCACAAGTCGCCGCCGCTGCCGCCCTGGCCGGCCTTGAGCAGCGACTGGGCCACGCTCGAGAGAATGTCAATGGCGGCGGGCCAGTTTTGCGTCTTGATGTGACGGGAGGCGGCGACGCGGGTCTGTTGCTGGGCTTCGTAGTAGTCACCGTCGGCAATCTTTTGCTGCAGCCGAGCCACGATGCGGTCGACCTTGCTCGCCATGGTGTCGTGCTTTCGTCGCGGGATCTTCACGGATCGGTTGAGGTGGGATGCTGTTGTTGTCAACGGAGCGATTGAGGGAGCTGTCAACGCTGCCAAAGTGTATCCACTAAAGCGGTGGGCTCACATTAGGTATGACAGCATGACGGGTTGGTTGGGGAGCATCCAGAGTTCGACTCAGCCAACCAATGCCTTGGGAACCGAAATCAAGAAAAATGATCATTATCAAGATTCGACCGAACTGGCTCTTCTCGACCGGCATGTGGTGAATTACTTCTTGAACTTTGAAGAGTCCTTTGCTCCATGCCAGAGTACCCCGCGTTGCCCGCCAGCCGCAGCGCACTGTGGCTTTGGACTTTGCCATTGTTAAATAGTCGATGATTCTCCAACCACCGATTTAAGAAGCGGCAGCAATGACTGGCTTCTCCTCTATTGGGTGGAAACCAAGAGCGTGGATCGGTGGTTTGAGAATCATCAAAGTCTCCCACTCAACGGCCGTTCTATCATGATTGCAGTTCCAAGCCAATTATGCCTTGCCACAAATTGATACAGGAATGCGAACCACTTACCCCGGCCGCCCTGCGCGGGCGCAGCAACCCTACATTGGGAACTGCATTAGCATGAGGGAAAAGAATTTCATTCGGTAGCAAAAAATGACATCCCGGTGCTGTAATTCTGAAGACTCGGAGCCCTGCATAATGTAGCTTTGGGCGCGGGGTTGAACTGCGTCGTAAAGAGCTCATCCTTTGCAGAAGTTGACTCGTCAACTTACTTCATATATATAATAATGCCGCCGCTCATCGTTACCCTTTCGCTATACTCTTTACTAAAGTGCCTTGAACTTTATTGCCACAAATGGCTGAACTTGCGATAGGTGTCATTGCATTTGCGAGTCCAGTAACAGAAGCTATACTTGCCACTCACAGAGAGTCCGATCCTCGACGATGCACAACCCGAGCTAGAGCTTTTCGCCGTGAGATGAAAAGCTTGGGCACCACAATTAATAACTTCTATCGACCTGCCCAAGGGTCATCGGCAGTTGCATAAACGCAGAAGACAAAGGGCTCTGCGGGTAGTAAAACATTTACGCACAAACTTCTCTCTCGTGAAGAGAATTACAGATTCAGCAGCAGGGATTAAATTACAAACCTTTGCCAATGAGAAAGCTACTGCATTGCAACAGATCTGGGCTCGGTGGAGATGGAGTTCTACAAGGCTCGCAATTCAGGAAGCTTGAATCTCCCATGTCTCTCCTTGACGCTCCGTCAACATGTTTACGAACAACTGTGGCGACATTTGAATTATTGTCTCCGCCGCAGACGGCGGGCAGTGCCACCAGAGGACGCAGACTGAGAGCAGGAAGCGCGGGCCCCAAGAAATTTCGATGTCACCTATAACCTGTACGCTCAAGTGGAATTGCCAAAGTTAAAAGTTGAAGATGTAGATATTCAGTTGACGAGTGCCAGCTTGACGCAAGTTGGCCCGCCAGCGGAGACAGAAAAAGCGCCAAGTGGGGCATACAACTTGCCCTCATAAGTCTGATTAAAATTTCCACTTGACATCATCCCGCGCGGATAGTGTAGTGGTTAGCATGCGTGCTTCCCAAGCACGCGTCCCGGGTTCGAATCCCGGTTCGCGCAACTTTCCTCTACGCTGCGTACAGATTTCTTTTTTGCCTTCTAAAACAACACCGGTAGATGCTTGAAAAATCATTTCAAACAACAGAAGTCTATTTTTATGCTGACTAGGCTGTTCAGTAGATTTTTTAAAGTGGCAATCTTAGTAATGCTCGTGACGGTACTCGTCCATCGGTCTCCGAGCTTGGGCAAATCACAGGCGCCGTAATCCATGGGTAATCAGAATTTCGCCTTTTACACATTTCAAGCTGGTCGCGAACAATGTCGCAACGGCTCATGTTGCGGCAATTGACACGCCAAACATGGCAGCCTGTCAATAGGACCTCGCTTGCCTCTGCGGCTGCGTGTCGCGGCTTTGCTTCCAAGCGGCTGCCCCTGCCGACAGTGCCTACATGCCCGTCGCCGACATGCGACTGCGCGGAGATGCCCGCGATGCCGGAAGGGCTCGACATCGATCACAAGAGTCCAATTAATGGCGTCATTGCGGGCTACGCAGAGCAGGTGCTCATTTGCACCGGCAAAGACGACTGGCCGTCTAAAATTGAAGAGGAGAATGGTGGCGACAATTTGGCGGCTGATTTGAAAGAGCTGTTTGGCCGCGGTGGCACGTATGCTGATGTTAGTTGATGCTTCAAACTCAATTTTCTTTGCTCAGAGATTGCACTTGCTGACTTTGAATAGCCATTTCACAACATTGCGCTCATCAACAGCTCATTACCCAGCTCAGTCCCGCCGCGCGCAGAGGTACAGAGTACGTCCGTCTACCTCTTGCCCAGTTTCAAATACGTGCCCTTTCTACCGCGCGTGTCGTTTGACCACGTTCAAGCCCTCGCCAAGGGCTATCTGCTGCCAGAGAAACTGCACTCTGCCCACGACGGCCTCTCACCTGTGCATCGCGACATTCTCACCCGCAACGACGCCTACCAGAGCCTGCTCCATGGCGTCAAGGATGTGACCGACACTCTTGTTCTCATCTGCGGCCATGGCGGACGAGACATGCGCTGCGGCATCCTAGGCCCCCTGCTGCGCGACGAGTTTGAGAAGCAGCTTGAACGGAAGGGTGTCGAGGTCCTGCAGGGACCGGTACAAGTCCAGGCCGACACGGAAGCACAGCAATTAGAGGGCGAAGCCAGTGTCTCCCAAAATACAGCAAGAGTTGGGCTGATTAGTCACATTGGCGGACACAAATTTGCGGGCAACATCATCATTTATGTTCCTCCGGGGAAGAAAATGGCGGATGGGTCACCGCATCCATTCGCGGGCCACGGTTTGTGGTACGGCCGAGTTGAGCCAAAGCACGTGGAAGGCATTATCGAGGAGACCATCGTCAAAGGAAATATCGTGGCAGACATGTTTCGAGGTGGCATCAATCCAGAGCGACGCATCCTGAGGTTATAGGCAATATGGAGCGATTAAACAGATGCATATTTAGAGACAGTGTACTATAGAGATAGATTTTGTATGAATAGCATAGGCCTCACTGCTCACTCTGCCTGAGCGGCGCCCATATGCCTTTTGCAATGTTTCTTTAATTCTCTGCTTACCTATACTTAGTGTTGCACGGGGTTGATTCCTGGCTCACGTGGCTTGACCATAGCTGCCCTTTACTTTGCATCACGAAGTGGATACGTTTTTATATATGTAAGTGATAGAGTCTAAGCTAGTCTCAGTTCTTACTTTAGCAGAAGTGCTACTGTGAATAGTTGCATCTTTTGAGGTGTGTTCGTTACGCTACAGTTAGGCCCGTTGATGACGTCGGTGAGCCAGCGTACAAACATTCTGAAAACGATGGAGAAAAAATTAGGTAAAAACTAATCTGAGGATTTATCTCATGATAATAGCAAACCATTTGGTGCACATGCCGGTTTTTGTATGTTGTAAGTCGACGCTACACGTGACTCGGTAAAAAACTGCCTCATGATCTCAGCCTTCAAAAAACATGTCGGCCAAAAACGTACACTGACCTCGCCAATAATCACTCCAGACTATAGTCAACAAACTTTGTTTGAAGATGATTCGACAATAACAATACCAGCTCGGAATACATAGCTCGGCCGGATCGTGATGAATGGTCCTCGGAGAGCAATAGGGGCGTGCGCCCGCAGCCTCACCGGCCCTCCTACCTCACAGTTTCTGTCCCATTCACCATCCTCTGTCGCCTCATGCACGCGACATTTGTCGACTCGACGTCCCGTAAAAGGGCCGAGTAGACATCAGGGACTTGGAAGGAGGCCTCTACTAGCTCGCACTCTCAACCCTGCCGTGGTCGCCATACTACTCATCGGTGGCAGCGCCATATACTATCTCACCACGCCCTCGTCGCGAGAAAAGGTCCTGAACCAGGATACCTTTGTCCCTTATACGATTACTTCGCGAGAGGCCATCTCGGCGACATCCTTCATCTTTACCGTGGCGCCGCAGCATCCAAACCCGAGCCCGAGCTTCTTGACCGCCGACCCGTCCCAGCCCGCGGCATGGCGCTACCCGCTCTGGTCCGTGGAATTCAAGCAGCCAGAGGTGCAGATCGCGCGAAACTACACGCCCCTCCCACCTCTGCAAGGCGAGCACCTAGAAGATGGCAAGCTGCGGTTTTACGTGCGTTCGATTCCCGGCGGCGAAATGTCCACGTACTTGGGCCGTCTGGGTGTCGGGCGCCAAGTCTGGCTGAGAGGCACACATCCGGGCTTTGACGTGGCCACCCGGCTCGGCGCGCAGAAAAACGTCGTGTTCCTCGCGGGCGGCACGGGGGTGGCACCGGCCATGCAGGTGGCCAGGGCTGTACTGGACAGCCATGAAGATGCAAACTTTACGCTGCTCTGGGCCATCAGGAGCCGAGAAGAGCTTCAGCAAGCGCCTGATGCCCCTGAACGGCCCGTCTCATCATCCTGGTGGAACTGGTTTCGGAGCACTCCTCGGCCGCAGCCGACTGAAGTCGGTCATCCCATTACGGCCGCAAGCCCGCTTGGCCGGGAATTGGACGAGATGAAGGCACGCTACGGGAACCGGCTGCGCATCCACGTTGGCGTTGACGACGAGAGCAGTCAGTTCCGCGAATCTCATCTCGCCGCTGTTATACAAGGCTCAGCTGCTGCACCGACGCTTCCCAGCGCGCCAGACTGCCAGCCGCACAATCAAAAGTTCCACGCGCCGGCGTCGGAGTTTGAGCCGAATGGCGCACGTCCGTGCACGTGTGAAACAGGCAATCGAGGTAAGAACCTGCTCATGGTCTCAGGCCCGGAAGGGTTCATATCGCATTATGCAGGGCCCAAGGTGTGGCTGGGTGGTGTTGAAACACAGGGTGCTGTCGGTGGTGTAGCTGCGGAACTGCGTAGGAGGAATCCGGGCTTCGCTGCTGACTGGCTCGTATTGAAGTTGTAGAAGGATGGGTATAAATATATCGTGTAAGCTAGTGTACAACATTAGTCACGTACTAGTCATGGACCATTCGCGAGGGTATGTAATTAGATATACACATGTTCAATGCAGACACAACTAGTCCTTTGTCCTGCATCCAATCAAGCGGCGCTCGGTACATAGCTGGCGTTACTTTCCACCACAATTCAACAACCGAGGTCTACAAATCCGTCAATTGGATAGTTCTGTAGAGGCATGGAATCTTGAACAAGACATGGCTTGTTGGGCTATGTGGCAGTCGGCATTACATCCTATCAGGTTTAATGTTCGGCTATAGAGGTAGGACACCTGCTGACATTGGAACTTATTGCAACGGAGCTGTGACGGGTGCGCAGCCCAAAACAGTAACTAGTCAAGGTATATTCGGGGTTTTACACTACTCACGGTCAATTGAGACAATGAACCGATACTAGGCGTGTAGCAACCCAGCCCTGACAGATCTAGCCAAGGGAAATAAATGGCTTTGCTGGGCGGCGCCACTTGCGGCGCCATCGGCCCAATGTCCGGGCATGGCTTGATATATTACACAAAGTGCAGTCGGAACTCGCCGATGGTGAGAGTGCCGGCCTCAATACACACGAGATGCTTGTGAAGCGGAAATCAAACCGCGTTGGAATCGCTGCACTGAGTAATATCCCCC